>JARGCV010000589.1:17255000-17482500 GCA_034064705.1 Bothrops alternatus
GATTTACCTCTTTTTTTTTTTTGCTTTGCCTCCTTGAGCTAGATAAACTACTTTCCTAGCTGACAAGTACAAATATTTACAGAAGTACTAGCTTCTCTAGAGTTTATATTTATCTTATTTACATTTAAAGATCAGGTTTGGATAAAAACAGAGTGAAATACTTTGAACTCATGACAGTAAACAACATGCAAGAGAAATGAAGGATTAAATTGTAAAAAACAGCAATGCCATTTTATCCATGATGCCTTCTAGGTTTAAAAATATGGTGAAACCCAGGTGCAAACTGAATGTGTCACTTGCCTGGTCAGTCTTATGCCATGGAGTCATTAGCATTCATGCAACCCTCTTTCTTTAAATCTTTTGATGTAGCCTTTTGCGTAAAAACTTCCAGATAAAAAGAAACCATTGCAGTGTGCCAGATATTTTATAATAACAGGCTATAGAATTTATAAATGCTAGAATAATTTTGCAATAAAACAAAAGAGCCAGGACTTGTGTGTTATAATGAGGCATATGATATGAAGTACCATTAGCTTTCTCCATTCATCTGCCTGCCATGTATCTTGATGCGCAATGGCCTTGAGGTTAACTGTATTTGCAGTGAGTGAATATAATAGGCACATTAGAAATACCCAAGATAGAATCAGGCTCCCCAGCATAATGAAGAATTAATGATGCCTAATTTGTCTAGAGATACAGAATGAATGTCAGATCTGATGGATACTAGCTGGGTGAAACAGATTCATCCTTTCAGTGCTCATGTTGACACCTTGTCAGTGGCTAAACAAGATTAAAGTCAGGCTTGTCCCAAGCACCTGCAGTAATACAGCATCTATTTCATTGGCATTGCTGTTCTGCTTTTTAGTGCAGGTTGCCGTGATAAATAGGAATCAGCAAGGAATTGCTTCCCATGGGGAGAAGGTTAATTGTTTTGCTATATAAACTAATTCAAAGGAATTTGTTTCTTGACCCAGTTGGATGAGTCTCATCTCATGATGCATCAGAAGCATAGGCAAATGTTTCTTATTTAATTAATTTGCCTTTTCTGCTAGGATCCTGCTGCTCCTTAAATACACTACTTTCCTGTATTAACATCAATGGACTTCAGTAAAATAGGCATCTGCAATGATAACAAAGAGGGTTAAGCAACACAAATACAATGACTTATACTTGTATTAGACAACACAATGTAATTATAAAAAACCAGGGTTGTGTTGTTATATCATAACATATATTCCATATTTTTACATCATAGTTTGCAATGGATGACTATGAGCAATTTTTTTTCTCTTTTAAAAAAAGCAGTAATGGATCATCTTAGTTTCCCAAGTAATAGCTAGGAGATGAATAGACTCTCAAACTGTGTAGACAATCCTATGGCATTGGAATGGAATGTCTAGCAAGTGTGGAAACATAAGAAAGGAAATGGGGACCATTTCGAAAGAAATGTCAGTCCAAGGAAGAGGGCAGACATAAAGAGATTCATAGTGAGTTGCCTTAATTATACTAGGTTTAAATATATTTGGAGAATTGGCATTAGCAGGTTTTCCAGATTCTGTGCTCTAACCTACTAGCAATAACTTTATTTCTAGAAATGTCATTTTCGATCTTAGGCTATCCATATAAATTTAAGCTATTTTCCAATCTTCTGCTCTTGTATAAGCACTCTTTCTGTTCTTTTTAAATTGTCCTTTTTGTTTCTCAGCTAATCAGAGAGCTTTTTATGTAAACACTCCAGTTACATTACAGTTTTTTCTTTCATTTTTTCTTTCTTTTTGACATCTTATGAGTTTGGGTCTTCATTATCTCATTCTTTTTTTCAGAATTTTCAAGAGTTGTTTCTTTCAGTTTTCCATCCATGGAGTCCTTCCTGCCTTTCCCCTTAGCTTACAAGTCAGCTCTCTTGAAAGCTACAATGCTAACATTGCCATCTTCGGTTCTCCCTGTTTTCAATATAAGATAACATTATCTAAGATTCCAGCATCTTCTATTTTCTCAATAATTTCTTTCCGAGGTTTCCGGTTCCGGTCACGAGGACCGGAGCCTTTCTCTGCGAGCTCCGGAACGGGGCTCGCGCGAAATTCAAATTAAATACAAAAAAGAGACAGGGAGAAACAAAAAAAGAGGTAGAGATTAAAAAGGAATCTCGAACCTCTCAAACGAGGTCAGACTCACCGCCGGGAGGTCCCGAGAAGCCGCGGACGGAGCGGAGGAAGCCGGCGGCAGCAGAGCGACCGGCAGGCCCGAGAACGCCGCGCCAAGCCGTAAGTCACGGAGCTCCAAAGAACGGGCGAGAGGCGAGCGGCGGAGCGGAAGGGAGACACCGGAGCGCTGCCGAGGGGACCTGCCGGCCGGCGGAGAACCTCCAGAAGAGTCGGAGAGCGGAAGAAAAGGCAAGAGAACAGCGGAGGAGGACTGGAGCAGCGAACAAAGGCGGCCAGAGCCAGAAAGTAAGAAGCCGACAAGAGAGGAGAAGCGAGAGGCGGAAGCAAACAAAGCCGATAGGACACAGAAAAGAGAGGAGAGCAGAGGGAGCAACAGGCACGAAGAAAGACACCGGTAAGACTAGCGGGGGCCGATTAGAGCACCGAGGGACAGTAGACGCAGGGGGAGCCCAGCGGTAGGGGGAGGACCCTCACAAGACCCCCAGAAGACCCCCCCAGACCCCAAAAAGTCTAAGTGTACTGCACCTGGTGAAAAGAGCCATCTGTGCAAGTCTCAAGCCACAGATCATTTCACCTTGCATCATCTCTGCCAGCACAGCGAAGCTTATCTGAAAGCAAATAGCACCCCCTAGTGGACAATTTAAAAAAAAAAAATTCTTTTTTTTTTTTTTTTTTCTCTGTTAAAATATAAACTGTTTGATCCAACCTATCCTAGCAGCTTGATAAACTGGCACAGGAACAATCCGCCCACAATTCTTGGCATCAAGGGGTGGCTTTAAGGGTGGACAGGCCAACAGGAGGAGAAGCTCAAAATGGCTGCCAGACGGACTAAACATATCAAACTGCGAGACCTGAAGGGAACTGCACCCTCCCCGGCCCAGCCCTCTAATCAGCCAGGCAATACCCCACCCATCCTCGCACCCCCCCATCCAACTACAGGCCCTCAGACCCAAACCCCAACCCATGACTCCACAACAACACGCATGATCCAAGAACTAACAGAGACGATTGAGACACTAAATGAGACGATAGCGACGATGGCGGCAAGGATAGAGGGCATGGAAAGAAAATTGGCAGAAATGAGTGCGAAGACGGAGAAAGGACGCATAGAAACAGAACAGAAGATGGAGGAAAGATACAAAAACATGAAAAGGATGCTGGCGGACCAGGGGAGAGACCTGGAGAGAAAGTGGGAAGAACAACGCAAAGCGGTGGCCACAAACCTGGAACAAATGAAGGAGGCAATGCAAACACATTACAAGAACCTCCAAGAAACAAGGGAGAATACGGAAAAGATGATGAAAGAAGTGGAAAATTGCATAGAGGGACAGGCTGCTGAGGTTCAGGACCAGTCGACCATGATGCAATTCTGGCAACTGTCATTTGCGATCAGATTCAGAGGGTGGAAAGAGACAACATACGAAACCCAAGAAAGCCTGCTCAGGACCTTTGTAGAGGCACTGGCAACATTCCTGGGCAGGAGCGCCAATGAGATTGGGTGGCAAATCGAAAAAATCTACAGAGTGGGCGCCTGGAGGGCAGTGAACAGGCAGCAACCAAGGGACGTGGTCATCCACTTCACAACACAGAGGCTCCGGAATCACATCTCTGCCACTTCCTATAACAAGGCATTCTACATAGAGGAACAGGAGGTGACGGTTCTGAAAGAGATCCCCCAGGCGATGCTGAGAGACAGAAAAGACTACAAATTCCTGACCACAGAACTGAGATCGCGTGCACTGCGATACCGGTGGGAAACCCCAACAGGACTGTCACTTTCCTATAGAAACAAGAGACACTACTTGACCTCGGTCCAGAAAGCCAAAGACTTCCTCGAAAAGGAACTGAAGTCGGGAGGCCCTCAACCCACCGCGGGAGAAGACACAGATAGACCACGGGAAAGCGGGAGGGATCGAGACCAACGAGCAAACAGCGCAGAGGCACAGATCAGGGCAGTGGCAGAGGAAATGAATGGAATACCTAGAGAGGCGAGGGCACAGAGAGCAAGGAGCAACAAAAACAAGGCAGCAAGACAGCCTACAGAGGACAGGCTACCAGGCTCCACTACCAAACACACAGACCAGCAAAGCAAGACCGCACAAACCAATACGAGCAGCAATCCGGATATCATGGGAACGGGACCAAAGAAGACAACAGGAGAAATAACAGAAATGGTCTCGCAAAAATATCCTGCAACAGATGATGGCAACTAAGTATTTGACTTGGAATGTGAACGGACTGAACTCCCCCCAGAAAAGGAGAAAAATTCTCCACTATCTGAACCAAGATAAAAGCGATATAATCTGCCTACAAGAAACACACATCAGAGCAGCAGACCAGAAATATCTGACCAACTACAAACTAGGCGCGCACTTTGTAGCAGCGGCGCCAAGAAAAAAGAATGGGATTGTTATATACGTAAAGAAACATGTATTGGCCAAGCTAATAGAGTCCGACCCCCAAGGTAGATACCTGGCAATTGAAATAACACAAGAGGACAAGAAGATTCTAGTAATGGGCGTATATGCACCAAACCAGCAACAAGGCAAATTCTACAAAAAGCTACACAAGAAAGTAACACAACTTAACTACAGATCTTACATCATCATGGGCGACTGGAACGGGGTCATAGAGACTGCTCTAGACAAAAAAAGAACTACACCGAACCCACAAAAACACTCCAAGTTGCCTAAATCCTTCTTTGACATGAAGGAGGAACTCGAACTGACAGATGTATGGAGGAAAAGACATGGCAGAGAACAAGAATTCACCTTCTTCTCTGGCAGACATCAATCCTTCTCCAGAATTGACTTTATATTAACTTCTAGTGACTTGCTAACTCGTCTAAACACGGTGGAAATCCTACCCAAAGCTCTGACGGACCACAACCCTGTGAGGATGGAGCTAAGACACGGCCAGACGCAGAGGAGGTCCTGGAGAATCAATGAAAACCTGTTTAGACACGGAGACAAAGTGGCGGAATGCAAAAAAGCTATGAAGGAATACTTCAGCACACATATGAACAACGGAACACCAATAGAACAGATCTGGGACGGCAGCAAGGTGTACATGCGAGGGATCCTCATATCCATGAATAGCTGGCACTGGCGCCAACAAGAACAAAAAAGAAAAGAGTTAGAAAATGAGATAAGCAAAATGGAGCGGCTACTGATAAAAAGACCAGAAGACAAAGTCGCCAAAGAAGGACTCAAGATCTTAAGAAAGCAATTTGACATGTTGATGGCGGACCAAGTTGCAAGGAATATACAATATGCAAAACATAAGACATTCTGCAAGGCCAACAAACCGGGCCGCTGGCTAGCTTACACTATAAGAAAGAAACAAAAATCCCGCATAATTGAAAAGATAGAATACAAAGGCAAGCTAGAATTCCGACAAAAAACCATCAAGAAAGCCTTCACAGAGTTCTACTCGAAACTATATGCCGAGGATAAGATACAAGACAAAGAGATAGATGAATTCTTACAAAACGAAAAGATACAGGCGATTACCGACACACAAAGAGAAGCCCTGAATGCCTTAATCACAAAGGAGGAAATACACTCAGCGATCACACAACTGAAAGCAGGAAAATCGCCCGGGACGGATGGGATAACAGCGACCTACTACAAGCATCTACAGGATGAGATGCTGGAACCCCTCAGAAAGCTATTTGCCAGCATTCAAGAAGGAGGCCAGGTCCCACCATCCTGGAAAACAGCCTACATCTCATTAATCCCAAAGGAGGGGAAAGACAACACACAGCCCGCAAACTACAGGCCCATCTCACTACTAAACACAGACTATAAAATCTTCACAAAAATTTTGGCCAATAGACTAATGACTGTTTTACAGAAAACAATACACCCGGACCAAAGGGGATTTATACAAGGACGCCAGATGAAAACCAACGTGAGGCAGCTGTTGAACATAATAGAGTACCTGCAAAGGCACAACCAGATACCCGCCGCTCTAATGTTTGTAGATGCAGAAAAAGCCTTCGACAGACTGAATTGGCCGTTCCTGACGAACTTGGTCCTGAAAATGAAAATGGGAGCACAGTTCTTCAACTCCATAACGGCAATTTACCAGAAACAAACAGGCCAGATCATTGTCAATGGAGACTTAACGGACTCATTTAATATAGAGAGAGGCACGAGACAGGGCTGCCCGCTGTCCCCCCTGCTATTTATCCTAACACTGGAAATTTTACTGAACAGAATAAGAGCGGCTGAGGATGTACAGGGCATACAGATTAAACAGCAAGAATACAAACTATGTGCCTTTGCGGATGACCTGCTGGTGACAATGTCGCAACCAGCACAATCAGCAAGGAAGTTGATGGAGATAATGGAAGACTATGGTAGGGTGTCAGGCTTCAAAGTAAATATATCAAAAACAAAGATGCTAGTCAAAAACCTAGACAACAAAGCTAAACGGAACCTGGAAAGAATAACGGGTTGTGAAATAGTCAAGAAAGTCAAATACTTAGGAGTGGAGATAGAATCAACAAATGCGAAATTATACAAGAACAACTACGAGGTTCTGTGGAATAAGATACAAACAGACCTGGAAAGGTGGAAATCGCTACGTCTGTCCCTGCTCGGCAGGATAGCGACAGTAAAGATGAATGTATTACCCAGATTTCTATTTCTCTTTCAAATGCTACCCATACTCAAGAAAGATGCGGACTTAGACAGTTGGCAGAAAGGCATCAACAGATTTATTTGGGACGACAAGAGACCGAGGGTGAAACTAAAAATCATCCAAGACGCAAGGGAGAGAGGGGGACTCAAAATGCCTAATCTAAAGCTATATTACTATGCAGCAACGTTGGTGGCGGTTAGTGACTGGATCAACATGACAAACGATAGAGTTCTGAATGTTGAGGGGCATGGTCTACGATTCGGCTGGCACGCATACCTAGTATACGACAAAAAGGCAGATAGGAACTTCAAGGAGAACCCACTACGAATCCCACTGCTATGGGTCTGGAAGAAATACAAGCACCTCCTACACGACAAGATTCCCATCTGGACGATCCCTGGACACGCAACAGGAGATATGAACACATCCCAAGGGCAAGGAGTGGTGCCCTACAGTGAGCTTGTACTGGGAGAAGAAAACAGGTTCCTCTTGAAATCTCAAGCAACGCTAGCAAACAGAGGAATAGGAAGTAACTGGCTATCATATATACAACTACAGTCAAGGTGGCGTGAAGACAAGAAGAAAGGCTTCTCCCAGAACGACGAGAACCTAATCAAACAGATCAGAGAACAGGGGATTAGGCACATCAAACGAGTGTACAGCACTCTGATAGAAATGGACTCTGAAACCGAACTAGTCAAGAACTGTATGATAAAGTGGGCGCAAGACTTCGGACACCCTATCGCCATAGACACGTGGGAGAAAATCTGGGTGAGGAATGTAGAATTCACGAAATCGCAACACTTAAGGGAAAACTTCTACAAGATGTTCTATAGATGGCACCTAGACCCGAAAAAAATATCACTCATATACCCGGGCACCCAGCCCAAATGCTGGAGGTGCGGAGACGGGGAGGCTACCTACTTCCACATATGGTGGACATGCAGAAAAATCAAAGCATTCTGGAGGAAGATATGGTGGACACTCCAAACCATTTTCAAAAAGCGTATAGAATTTCTACCTCAGGCTTTTCTGTTAGGGATCACAAAGGATATCACTACCTCAGAGACAACTTTATTTTTGAACTTAATTACAGCAGCAAGATTATTGGTGGGACAGTACTGGAAGAATCCGGAAATACCGCCTATTGAAGAATGGACTGTGAAAGTAACAAATCTGGCGGAAATGGCAAAAATATCAGCATATTTGAAAAGTCGCTCCAATGAACAATTTGTGACGGACTGGAAACAGTGGATAGACTATATCCAAGAGAGACACCAATCAAACAGAATGCAGCTGGCGTTCAGCTAAGGATCGAGGGGAGGAGGGATGAAGGGTTAACAAATCAAAGGTTTACAAAAACTAACACCCAATGTTGAATGTATATGTTCTATAACTAATGCCTCTTAACATAACCTTATGACTAACGTTGTTTGCTTTAATATTGTTAAAGTAGACTGAATCTCTACCTCAGGATATGAAACTTTTCCCTCAGGATCTCGGGTTGGGGACCATAAAAGATTGCACTAGTAATGGGATGAAGTCAACTCAGAAGCGCAAAAGTACAATATGCGATAGACTAGATACAGTAGATAGACCATACATAGGAGAAACACCAATCAAACAAAATGTATGCGGAGTATACTTGAAGATGTAAGGGAGGAGGGAAGAACGTTTACTAAAACAGATGTTTACAAAGATTAATACCTAATGTTGTATGCTATGTTCTAGGATGATTGCTTAGCAATAGGATCTTATGTTTAATGTTGATCACATTAATATTGAAACGGATAAGGGAAACACCAATCAAAATAAAATGTAACAGGAGTATAGTTGAGGCTAGACACGAGGAGTGGGGGAAAAGGCTTACTAACTCAGACGTTTTCAAAGACTAATACTTAGTATTGTATACCAGGGATCATGATGATTGCTGCATAACATGTTTTTATGTTCAATGTTAATTGTTTCAATAAAAGAATTTTTATTAAAAAAAAAAAAAAAATTAATTTCTTTCCTGTCAGCATTAAGTCCAATATAGCTGATCCCTTAGTCCCCTCCTCTCTTTTTACATGATGAAATTGTATGCAAGGCATAAGAAGAACCTCTTGATTCTTCTACTTCTGAGTTTGATTCCTGGTTGATGTGTGAATAACTAAAGTCTCCCATTTCCATGTGGTATGTGTCCAGGATACCTTGGCCATTTTATTCACAAAGACTACATCTATATTTTCTCTTTGGCTTGTTGACTTGTAACACACACCCACTTTTATTGTTTTTTCCTCTTGGTTTTCACTTGGATATTTTTAGTAGGCCGTGTACCGTTAGTGTCAAGGTATAGGCATAGACACAATTTATAAAGAATGCCCCCCATTTTTTGCTGGTCCTATTGCTTTCAAATACTGTACTCCAAGTATAATTCCAAGTCTTACCTGTGCTAAGACTTCCAGCATCCATCATAAGCATCTGATCCCTTAATACCTAACAGTAGCCTGTTTCTTCTGGTGTGTATGTTTATTATATAATGTATGTGTATGTGTATGTCTAGCTATATCTATATAATCTATATCATCTATATCTATATCTATCCATGCACACACACACACATATGTATATATATGTGTGTGTGTGTGTGTGTGTGATTGCAAACACAGAGATCATAGAGATGTTTACATTCAGTTGTGGCTTTCTTTACTTAGAACAAGACTAAAAGGAAAACCAGAATCAACAACATTTTGCATGCATTGGACATAGGAAGAATGCTGGAGACAAAACTTCAGAAGAAATAAAGTATGCAGAGTACTAACAGCTAGTGTTCCTATATATCAAGGGATTTTATTTTTTGCATATCACAATAATTTGAAATGTGGCAAAAATACTTTTACTTTCAAAAGAAAAGTATCAGTATAGTTTAATTCAGTTGACATCAAGGGTAAAAAAGTCATAAGTTTCATTTTTAGGGCAAAAAATAAAGACATAAAACTTCCTATGCTAAATATGTAATTTTGACCTCTAGTAAATTCAATAATAAACTTTAATCACAAGCTAGAGACAAAGAGGCCGATTACATAGCACACTGCTGTGTTTTTCATCATTCATCACTATTTAGGGCTCACAATGGATCAACCACATAAAATTTCCTATAAAAACTTGGGACAACTCCTTAATAGAACCAAATTAAACACTTAAAATTAAGTATGATTATCTCATTATCTGTTCTTTTAAAATTTTTCTAAGGGAGGCAAACCAAATTAAAGGATCAATTATAATCGCCTTTCTAAGGAAGAAAACAGATATGTCATTTTTTGAATATGCAAACTCTGATGACTTTTCTTGATGTACTCATTGTAAAAGTATATTTTTAATATTTGATAATTATTTTAACATCAATAGAAAAATAAAGAAACAAGAAAAAACTCATGTTGAAATAGTCAAATGATATTAGATAACAGCAATAATAATACAGGGTCAATAAAATCTACTTCTGCATGCATGTACAAAGACAGTTCTCTCTATTTGTCTTTCTGTAAGGAACAGAAAAAGAAAGAGAAAAGCTTGTGTTGTGTGTTCAGATGTTGCAAGCACAGAAAGATTGGACAAAGAATCTCTATGTTTTTTTGCAGGATAAAGTTTCCTGCTCATGTGAAAAACTTACGCTTGTTCAGATGAATGCATATGCAGTAGATTTGCCTTTCAGACTTTAGTAGGCTGAAATTTGCAAAACAAAAACCTACAAAGAGAACTGGAGTTTTCCAGTTATCATATGAACACCTAAATCATATAAAAATCCCACCTGGAGGTCCTCTTTTGCCCTTCTTTCATTAGAAGCAGAAATATCTCAATTCACTTCCTTTATAATCCCTTTTCTCAAATATCTCTTGTCTCTTTTCAAGCTGTTATCTCTGTCCCTAAAGGATAAAATTTGACTTTCTATAACCCTCTTTTTTTTCTCTGTTTCTATATAATTAGATCCCATATGTGACCATCTAGATCTGAAAGACTTTTCCTCTAAAATGGCATTCATATCTTAAGGCTCTGAGGCCCTGGGATTATGAATTTTAATGTATTTATTTAACATATTTCAATGCAGCCTACCAAGCTATGTATAGCTGTAAAATAAATACTGTATATAGATTTTAAAATTAAATAAAATGGGAATAATAAAAGGCGTAAGGCTACACGTAAATATATAGAGCAGATGCTGGTTTTCATCCATAAAGCCCTTTTGTGTACTCTTTGGAATAACACTGCTGCTGAGACATGGTCAGCTCCAATGCTATTGTCTTTCAAGAGAGCCCTGGAAATCTGGCTCATTCTCTAAGCCTGAGCTAGGACAGGATATTCAACCACAGTGGAGGACCTATCCATTGTACTAATGACTATAGAGGAATATGGATATGATTATGAAGAAAGATTCAAAAGTTGTGCAATCTTTGGTATAAGAGGCAAGAGAAGCCTTCAAGATTTTGTTAATATATTCTTTAACAACAGAGTTCCAGTAGTTCTTATAGTCTCTCTTTCATGATCTGACCAATCTTGAAGGGCTGACAGTGGCCAAGACATTTTTCCTTGCTTGGTAGGACCATCTTTTATTAGTGATGTTCATGTATATTTGTTGGTTTTGAATCCTTGGAGCTACCCAAAGCCATCAAGAAGTGGACAGCCCTAGAAATTTATATTACAAATAAATACATCATAAAGTCTTGCCAAGGTGAAGAAATATATTTGAGGATCCTCTAACTATGGAAGACAGATAGGAAGGAAGCTAACTATCGGATTACAAGAACACAAGCGAGCAGTTAGACAAGGAGACTCAAATTCACTGGTAGCCTCTCATTGCAATGAACAAGGACATCCATTCAGTTTCACAGCTACTAACATTGTTGGCTAAACAGGGACAAAAATAGCCAGAGAACTGATTGAGGCGCCTTTTCAGTCAACAGGAATACTGGTTTACCACTAGTTTACCAGATACTTAGGAGCTGTGGGCACAGCAGCACGAGGAAACACCAATCAACAACTTAATAACCAGCCATCAACACCCCAATCAACAAGAAAAAGGCCACACACAACCAGGCACCACATGAATACTACACATAGAACAGCCAGTGCACACATCCTGAAGACTGAGAAGTTCCCTGACGATGGGCTTCAGCATGAGTCTGAAAGCTTGGAACAACAAGCCTCTGATTACTAACTCAGATTGGATCCTGCATTATTATCCTGGGACATGTATATTTGCCTTCATTCATGAAGAAATGTTTTTGACATATGTCAGAAATAGGAAATTGTTACATACATGGGATAATTTTAATGTATTTAATTTAATGTAATGTGATTACATTAAACTGAATTACTTTTTTGCAGAGCAGTCCAAGTATAAAGCTAAAAATCCAAGTGTGGTCTAAACCTAAAAAAAGTTCTGCTTCCCAGAATAGAAAGCTCCACTCATTCCTTTATTTAGGTCACAGTTACTTCGTACATGTCTCTTGGGAATATATTCAACATTAGATATATTCAAACAAGCACAATAATCAATAGTTAACTTAATTGTGCTTTACTCAATTAATCCAATTTTCTGGTTCACACAGCACACTGAACTATAAACTAATAACACTGACTGGGCATGCTAAACTGTAGCTAGATACTTAGTAGTTTACATGGATATGTGCTTATCCAAAATAATAGTAAATTAATGTTTATTAAAGCCTGGAAACTACACATAGATTTATTGCTATGGAATGAAGTTAACTATCAGTGCCTTGTCTACATCTCAGTTTTTCACAGCTATACTACACCAGTTGGGTTGGGTTATATTTATTGACTGGATATATCAACACTGTTTACTAAAGCTGTGTGAAGCAGACTTGATTCGCATTGATAAAACACTATGAACCATAGAAATAATACACTCTACCTTGTTGATGGACAGAAACAAAGCATTTGCTTTGATGAGGTACTTCAGATAGCATGAAATTTCCTCCAGTGCGCCTAATACCAAGCAATGTGACTCCCATCTGCTGTTTAAAAGTGGAATCACATATGATACAATGTCATTACACTACTACAGTATGTTTCCAAGAGATGCCTCATACAAGCACCCCTTCAAGAAAATGTGGAGTCTTATTGAATATTAGACAATAATTAGCATTATTAGGTGCTGTTAATGAGGTGATTCAATAATGCAACATTTTTAATGTCACATCTGTATACCTAATTATATGCTAAAACTAATGGAGCATATTCTTCTTTAACTAGATGAAATTATGTTTTTGAATAATACACAGTGTTTTAGTTCACAATCTTTGCTTGAACACTGCAACTGTATATATGTTTAGACAATGCTTCAAATATCAGCTCTTCAAATAAGTTTAAGATGTTATATAGAATGAAATTTGATATTGACTGCCTCAGTCACAAGAATTGAATATAATTGATCCGGGTAACAGGATACAATGATCTTGAGAGAAAATTCTAGTGAGTAAGAGGTATTCAGCAATAAAACTAATGATCTGTGATATATTTATTTTTTGCTGGCAGTCTTCAAAAGAGGACAGGACTAGAATAAAGGGAAGTTTTATTCTGCTGTCTTGCATCAAGCAATTTTTTTCTTATTCTCTCTTAATTTTGGCTACTTTATATGAAACAAACTATTGACTACTAGGATGCTAAAGACAGCAACACCTTTTCTTCAGTGTGGAGCTCAGATAAGTTATTGCATGAATATTCAGAGAACAACATTAGTAATTCACTAAGCTGTTATGTCTATATATGTACAGACAGACCTAAGTGGGATATATTTATTTGGTTGGTTGAGTCTCCCCATTCATAGGGTTTTTTTCTCTCTCTGCTCAGTTATGAAAAAGAATGTTGTGCATCCCTTTTGTCCTGTGTTCAACCAGGATTAAACACTGAATTGTCCACAGAGATATACTCTGTTGCCATTTTGATATGCGTAAACAATCTGCTTTACTGGAACAATGTAAAAACCTAGTGCCCACTTTATTCAAAATGATATGAGACTAAATTATTATTTTTCTTGACATTTCCATGCATGTTAAAATACAACACAGGAAAAAAATGCTTACAACAGACTGCTAGGAACCATATGGAAATGTACTATTTATAAATACAAAATTTATTCATTAAAAAGTAAAGAAAAAAATAGAGTTATAGAAGATTCATAATAAGATCCCCCAATTTATCATGTAACAAAACCACCCTGGATTGAGAAGGAAGTTCAGAATGTATTGTTTATTTTTGATGCTGGCAAAAATATTATTGTCACAGGGACAAAATTGGTATATTTTTTCACCTTATATCTTGTTTTTCTTTATTCACTTGCCAGTTTTTCTGCTTTTTGCTTTCTTTCCACATATCAGTTCAATTCTGTGAAACTTTCTCATTTTTGATATTGATCATTCCTGTCCTTTCTTGATGCAGTTTTCCATGATGTCATGTTTGCAGTCTCTTCATCTGATAAATAAACATAAATTAATCTGTCTCTTTCAATGTCATGGCCACTGACAAATTGACTTGCATTTGGCATCTAGGGAAAAAACAAAACATTTCCCATTTCAATCAATGTCTATTGTGATTTTTCAGTTTGTAGGTGGAGAAATTTCATGAATGTAAATTGAGTTTTTTTCCTATGGCTCCTTATCTATTGTGAAAATAAGTTTACACATATTCTATGCATACTCTCTCTCCAAGCATAATGAAATTTACTTCTGAGAAAGACATGAATAGAACTAAGCTATTAACACCATTCTAGGAAGCAACACAAACACATACCCCTTGCATAATTGACAAAGAAAGTAATATTAAAAATAAGTTTATAAGAGAAACTTCCTAACAGTGAGAACAATTAAGCAGTGGAACAGTTTACCTTGTAGGTGCTTCATCACTAGAGGTTTTTAAGAAAAGACTGGACAGTCACCTATCTGAAATGGTATAGGGTCTCCTACTTGAGCAGGGGGTTATCCCTTTTAGCTGTATTCTGATTGAAGTGGCACAATTTATATTGGAATATGTTGGAAAAAGTGCTGAGTACAACATGGAGCAAAGCTAGGCCTATTCCTGTATGTTCTAGGGAAAATTGATTCTGTATGTAACTTGGTAGGATTTTTAATGTAAAGAAAAAGTATAATATGACAATAAGAGTAAACCTTATTTTGAGGCAAATGGTAGCCCTTTTACAACAATTGTTTAGATTACCTGCTTATTAAAGCTCAGAGGTACTGATGGCTTTTGTTTGTAAATTTTAAGCAAATTTTCATCTCCAAACACTGTTTTTCTTCCCCTTTTTGTGTCACCATCTAAAGTTGACAGCTGTGAAATATTAATTGTCTCATTTGAGGCTTGTCATAACTGTCAGAAAACATCAAGCTGGCTTTCACTGGGAGCAAAGCCATTTCAAAACACGATGCTGAGGCCACCTTTTGCATCGAGGGAAGAAGTCTTTTGCTTCATTTGGAACGTTTATGTGTGATGGAATGTGGCCTGGGAAAAAAAAGCCTATGAGTGAGAGGAGGCATATAATCAGGGCTGCCATCAAAAGCTACATGATGCCAGTGTAATAACCCCAGAAGGATTCTTTTTCTTCTAGGCACCTATCACAGAGCAAATGTTTCTGTTTATTCTGTTGGTGCTCTCTCCAGCCAGATTTCTGAAAGCACAGCCCAACATTACAATGACAGCTGATGAGCTCTGAGAGCTTCAGAGATTGTCAGCGGCCAGGTACAGAGATACAGCAGTGAGATATTTCTGGGCAAAGTCAGAGTGATGGGGGAAAAAATACTGATCCAACTTGACCTTGCAGGAATGTCAAATAACATTTGCATGTCAGAGATGTGCCATTTGGGAAAAGTACCAAGCCAAATGGCTTTGCTTCAAAGCTCCTATGACCTGAGTGTCCAGTTCTACATGGTATGGAATTGAGTTGAATTATGTTGACATGAATAATGAAAACTGATAGAACTAGTTGGTTAGTAGATATATGTGTTCTGAAATGTAAGACACACAAGTTTATTTTTGTGTTATATCACAATAAGCAGACTTTAATAAAAACCAAGTTGCTCCCTTCAGCTGAATATCCCTGTTTTTATTGTTTTTCTTTGTTAGTAGAATAGCATGTATTATGGGTATTATTAGTCTCATGTTGCTTGATATGCCTATTTGACCAATCTCTTGTTCATAGATAATTTACAATCCCCCAAATTGAGCAGATAACATGACCTACCTAAAGTAACTGAATATATATATTAAAAATAAAAATAATAAAATGCATTTATTTTTCTTAAGTTGCTGACAGATGTTGAGTTCTAAGAATATGGCAAATCAGAATAGTTGCAACTGGATTATTGTTTATACACTGATAGGACTTTTGAATCACACAGCACTTTAAAAAGCTGACCTAGAGTAGTTGTCTTATGTAATTATTCTAGGGTTTCTTTGTTTATATCCCACCTTTTTTTATAAAGAATTTGGTAGGAGAGATATTGTGAGAAATGATCAGAAGGGAAAATGAATCCATCAAGAGATCAAAGAAAATAGAGAAAATTAAACTGGAGACACGTAGGAGAGGTTCTCCTCTGCCCTCCCTCGTTTTGTCTAGAAGATTGAAATAAACATTCCAAGTACCTGGAACCTACCTGGAAATTTGGACAAGAGAAATGAGATCCAAAGACAGATCCAGTGGGGAGCAGAAAAGAAAACCCCATGAGACAGACTCAACAGATCAGCCAGAGGGAAAAGAACAGCAGGAGAAGGCACTCCAAGTTATCAAGAGACAGAAGTGAGAGATCAAAAAAGTGAAGCTATGAGGACCAATGAGGATTATATGACTGCATGAGAGAAGATGTATAAAGAATCTGAAGCAGGAGCACAACACAGTTTGTGAAGTGTAAGGGTTTAGCATATGCCTGCCCCAAATGGCCAATCAGCCTAAATTACAGAGATAGGATCAAATATAATTCCTTCCACTAATTGCCTCTTTTGTATAAAAAAATAAGTGATTCTTTACAACAACTGTCCTAAGGTTGAACTAAAAGGGAGGATTTAAAGGTACAAAAGGATTCTCTAATGTTAATTTTAGATGAACTGGAAAAAAGGATTTCAATTGGCCTTATTATACAATCCCATTATTTTTAATTTTTATAGTTAATTGAAAAAAAATTAATAAAGGACCTTTTTTCTGTTCATAAATATGAGGTAGCATTCATTTATTAAGTTGAGTTTCGCAGGGAGGGCTTAGAAGGATTTATTCTTTTTTTGCCAAGTCTGACCCTGGGGAACTATCCAAAGTACCAATTTTGTTTAAAGGAAGTAATAGGAACTGGATAAAGTCCAACAGAGTCTTTGAAATAAATGAGGTCCTGAACCCAGAAGGTTCCAAGTTAATAGAGGGCTAAACAGGCATATGTCCACCTAGATTATTGGAGGAAATCTTACTGGTTCCCCCTCTTTTGCAGAATTGCTGCTTGCTTAATGATTTTAGAGTCAATGGCAGTTGTGACTGGAGTTCAGTGGAAAGAACCTTGGTTTCTCTGCTTCTCCTGCTGAGTTTCAAAGCTGCTGCAGTTTGCCTTCCTCTAATCAGAAGGGAAAATGGGTGTAAGATTAAAGCAACTTGTAGTAAAGTTCAGCAAATAGAGTAACTTTTATAAACTTCTTATTTGTGTAAGCAGCAAAGTTTTTCCAAGACTTGTAGGGGAGAAAGAGAACAGAAAATGTCCATATGTGAAGCTTAAAACAGAGATGGATGGTGAGGATCATTCCACCAGAGTGGAGAGTAAAAAGGATTTTCTCCCAAAAAGCAAAGGAACATTAGCCTGAACACTGAAAATCCTATTATTGGAACCTGTGGAGTGGAAAATAATAGTGTGCATGTGCTGGAGGTTATCACAGCTAGCCTTGAAGTGCCAGGGATATAGTAAATGCAGTCTTGGTGGAAGGAAACCAAACCATCAGTGGTTGCTTCCCTCCTTGAAAATAGCATCTACAGTAATTGCATAAGAGCACCCATTGAGCACAACCTGGGGATAAGAATTATTTCAGCAGTGACTTAGGGGGGTGTTATTAAAATGGGATAAAGCAAATTTAAAGACTGGAAAATAGAAAAACTAAGACATATCCAAACAAACAGACTATTTAATCCAGACATTGGATTAAATGAGGCAGCTGATAGAGCTCGATTGTTAAAAACTATGGCATAAATTACAGAAGAACAACAACAAAACAAAAAGAAATGGAATCGGGTGAATAAAAAAGGGATTTATAGATATCATAAGAATTGTTTTTTTAAAATATTTCATTAATTGATTATATATAATCACTGTATACAGAAAGTTATATATTATATTATTTAAGACCTAAATAATTTTGTACTTTAGACCAGGAGTTTATAACTTCTGTCACTTCAAAATCTACATCAAGCTTTTTGGGGGCATGTTGAGAACAAAAAATATAAAAACCTGATGGAGACAGAATCAATTTGATGGAGTTTCAGATGTTTTAAGGAAATCAGTAGATCCTATAAATTTTAAGTTACCATTTCTTCATAATACTCTAGATATTCAATTTTAAAAATGGCTCCATCAGTTTTTGGGATTCTTGGTGCTCCAAAGGAGACACTTGTGCAAAGATCAAATGAACGCTCATCTCCATGGCTTTTCAAGACCTGGTAATATCTATCAGTTAACTTTCAGTTAATAAGTTGAATCTGTGTCTCTTCCATTCATTCTGCTCCATGAAGTTCTAAATGGATAATTCCATGGCAACTTCAAGAAAATAAAATTCTCTAGACCACAATAGGAAATTAAGTTCTTAAGTAAAGCAACTTAATGTGCATTGTTATAAGAGAAGAGTTCTTTTTACTATTTACCCTTGGAATTTTCTCCAGTATAATCCTGAAAGATTACTCAAGTTCTCTATTTCCTAATTGCAGGCTAAGCATGATTACAATATATAAGATGCACATGTAAAACAATTTATAGATGCTACACTATAACTTCATACATTCCTAAATTAGAGGGACAGTAGTGTTTCAGAAATTAGCGATACTGTTCCCATTGCAAATTTTTAGGGCTTCAGCCTTCACTGGTAATAAGAACCAGAAATATACAATTTTATAGATAAGTGGGTATGCTATAATTCATTCTGTTATTTATTATAGACCTGGAACATATTTATGCCACACAGATCTGCCTAATCTTATGTGCCTTTATAATGTTCCTTAATTCTTTGAAATTTCACTTTGAATTAGAAAATAATTACAGTATAGTATAGTGTTCCCCCATAACTCTGTATAGGAAGATGAAGACTTTATTTTGTCATGAATACATGGATTAAGCAGATGGTAAATGCATGAATTTGTCTTGAATGATGTTTTTCCTAGGTTCATTTGTCATATAGGAATTGTTTTCTACATCAAGCCAACTCTGTCTGTTTCCTCATCATGCCAATTGTGTTTATGCGGTCTATGAAATGAACTTTAAATACTACAGCAATGCCATGAATTGAACACCCCCCCCTTGATTTCTAATAGAAAAGAGATTCACTTCTGAAATATCAGAGTATGAGACTCTTGATTCCCTCCTTTCATTTTGGAATAAATCAAATGAAATAATTACCAGTTCTATCCCTATATTCTTATTCTACCCATAATCCATCCAGAAAAGTACATCACAAAATTAGCAACAATAAATCTTTTGTTATCACAGTATTACAATTGCACAATTGAACAATTACTATTAATAGTATGATTAAACGTTATCAATGGTATTGCTAATTGAGTATTCTTTCTCTGGCATTTATAGTACCGGTATGAAGAATCCCACTTCCTTTCTGCTACAGATATTTAGCACCTAGGGGAAAAAATTCAGTAGAGGAAGCAAATATTTTTCTGAGCATCTTCCAAGACTGGAGATGAAGGAAGGGATCAGATTGAAATTAGTAAAAGCTTGTTCCAAGTGGTTGGCTCTTGTCATCATATTTGCACAATTAATAAGCAAAAGGAATCTGTAACTTAAAGAACTAGCAGAAATGAATGATGATTGTAGAAAAATATTCATAGAAATTGCAATTAGCTGTTTGTTTGTTTGTTTATTACCTCACACCTCTGGGTTGAACAATTCCATTCCTTAGGTCTGCTATTTAGAAGATTGAACAATGCAAACTGTCTTATCTCCCTCTTGAGAAAGCTGTCCTATAACTCAAATGGTGTTAAAATTTGGTCTATCAAGACACTAGACTGTAAAATGAAATTGTACAAAACTGAGGACATATAGGAAGCATATGAAATGAGACTCATTTCTCACAGTGGCTCATACCTATGCTGCTATGGGAAAGAAAAATAATATTTCCCTTTATTTTGGTCTTTTGCTAAAATTAAATATGTGTTTAGGTATTTACTACAAATAAAAACGTATCTCAGGAATCATGATTTTTCTGTAAAAAGAGAAAACACCCAAACACATATTTAGTTATAGCTAAAGGGCAAAATAAAGCAAAAGGGGGAAAAAGAAAAGGAGAAGGGAAGAGAGAAATGGGAAATTCTCCAATATAAAATAAGTCTTCAAAGATATTAGAGGTCTTTAGAGGTGCATTCCAGGCAAGATAAAGCCAGATGTGTTTCTTAGAAGAAAAGTTCTGTGAACTAGGCAATGAATAATGATCCCAGCTGACTGCCTTGGTTGCTAAAGAGGCCAATGAATAGACTGAGGAGATTGTCTTTTATAGGGTTTTTATTATTTACATACATGAAATATTCAGGATTCTAACATTATCTAAAAATGGGTTGCCATAGTAACGACAGTTGTCATGAAGGGATTGTCTTTTTATACATTGCAAGCACATGGATGACCTACTGTGTATAGCACAGTATGGAAGTGAAGGAAATTATCGACAAAACAGTAACAAAGTAGAGTCTGGATTTTCTCTTTGAGCCTTTCTCAACCTCTCCTGGGTATATTGAGACTGCAACTCCCAAGTTTTCCTCTGGTCATGACGGACAGGGAATCTGGAAAAAGCCATCATGGGGAAGACTGGGATAAATACAATATCAATACCTATAAATAAAAAACACAGATATGCAATCCAATTTTCCTAGTTTTTGCTTGTGTGTGCATATGCAAAAAAAATAAAATAAAAAATAGCCCAATAAGTGTCCTTCTCTTCATTTTTGCCCATTCATCTATTTGATCTTTATAATCAGAAGAATCCAATTGTGACAGAAGTACAGAGCTTGTATTGTGTTAGTATGACTCTCTTTTGGCTATCTGCCCCATTTCATCCCCAAACACTGTGCATTATAATTTCTAAATTGTTAAGTTGTTATACTTCTGTACATATTACAATGCACCTCATGTAATTTGGTTTAAAAGAATACATCAAATATTCATGAATAAATTAAGAAGAAAAAAACCCACTTCCAAATGTACCTGTTGTTTGTTTATAATTCCAATCCTCTCTAGGATATTCATTGGATGTGAATTTCCAATCACAAACAAGTTTGAAAAACACCAGTTAAGGGTGAAGTAACTGGAAGAGCAGATACACAGCTAGAATCTACTTTGTGCCTCAATTTACACAGGCCAGTTGGAGATTTCGCTCCTTTCCTCCAAGTCATTATCCTTTGCCTGGAATAGAAGTTCCCCAATGGCTAGCGTGAATTATTATTTTGATGAGCCTTCCAATATATCCCATATCCTGGGGAGTTGAGGTGTATGTATTGGGAACTGATGGATTTTTTAAGAAGAGACTGGTATTCAAATTTCAAAGCATTCAGTCCATGGGGTTTCTAAAATACCATACCAAGTTTTCTTTATTGATCCTAAAACCTGCAGATGGCTCTTTCTTTCAATTCAGACATGATGTTCTTTTGGAACTTTGTGGATGCTTACAGGCCATTTGCTCCCAAATCATTATTTCTTTTTATAAACCCCCCTCTCACTACCCAATGGCCTCATCTCATGATTCTCTGCATGACAAAAGGCATTTTGTTTTTTTATGGCTTCACACTTTAAAAATCTTAGACCCTCATGGTTCAGCCTCCCTTTTCAATACTATTTCCCTTTCTCCTTCTGCCTCTGCTCTGCTTAGCAGGTGTGAAATATTAATTACCACACTGGGGACTGGGCGTCAGTCTGCCGCATCTGACTTAAATATCATTCTCCATTGTGAGTGCAATGATTAGGGGAGGGAGGAGAAACAGAAAGGCCTATTTAAATAGAAAATAACTTCCCACATGCCTCTTAATTAAGAGCTATGCTTTGCTTCATACCGAGATATTTTGGCTAATTATGAAGAGGGGTACACAATTTGTCACCTCTTTTGCTTTTGTTCTGCCATGTCTCTCAGTGACAGCAACACCAAAATGTGATGTACTGCTCAGTCAACAGTTCCAGATGCTCCCTTGCAAATCCTGAAAAAGCCACAGCAGAAAATTTAAAATCAGATTTTTTAAAGAAAAGAACAATGTATATTTTCCCTTGCAAAAGCAAAATAAAATAAAGGCGAACAACGCACACGCACACACACACACAAACAAATCTAAGCAAAAAGAATAATGTCTATATGCCTTTACAATGAACATTTCCCTTTCCAGAAACAAAAACAAAAAAGCTAACTGACATGTGACTATGGTTACAGAAGGTTACATGATTATAACTGGAACAATCAATACAAGCTCAATTGTGAAGGACAGATATAAGCAAAACCTTTACAGCATTTTACATAGATGCTTACTTTGTACAAGAAAAGAAATTAGTTTAGCTGTCAAGCATTTTGAGAATGTTAGCTAACATTTAAATATTTTTTTCAGCTTCCATGGTTGCCAAGGAAACTTGAGGACACTTAGATCATGTTTGATAGAGACTGAAATTTAAAAAGTACTTGATCAAATCTGCCAGTCATGAGAAGGAATAGAGAACTGCAAGGCTAAAGCTTGCAAGGTAGGAACCAGCACTGTACATTCTCAATAGAACTACTGTGTAAACACTGAGTAGTTGTCTCCCAGTGTGTCTATGTACCGTATGTGTGTGCTGAGAAGCAGGGAGGTGCGGGGGGGGGAGCCAAAAGTCTATTGACTCAAAAGAGTGGGAGAAAGCGATTTCAGATTTAAATTCTAAGGCCCATTCTTTCTTACCTACACATATATGGTTAGATATCTATATATATTATGTTACATATTCATGTTCTGCAGTAGACAAATCTCTACATACATGTCTTTTTATTGTCCTTAGCAAAGCAACTTATCTAGCAGCTAACATTTCAGTATCTGTAACATTTCAGTATCTAATCTCTAAAAATGGAGGCTTGAGTTTCTGAGATTAGAAATTGATAGTGATGCCTGGCTTAAGGTTTGAGAGCAACAGGCATCTACGAGCACAAATATGCCATGAGTATCATTTTTTATCTCCTCCAAACTCACTGTATGCTTAACTCTAATTCTAAATTTTTTTTTTAGTTTTTTTTAAACACACAGACAAACCTGAAATTTGCCAGAAATCTCAGAAAGTTAATGGCCATGACCTCATCTTGTAGTAATTTATTCTACAAATTAATTCATTGTATGAAGTATTTTAAAACTTCTTCTTATCAGTTTCTCTGGATAATTCTAGTCCTGGTATTATGAATGAAGGGAAACAAATTCTTCATGCCATGTATGATTTTATATACCTCAATAGTATTTGTACTCTTTTTTCCAAGCTAAAAACTTTTAAATATTTTAGCTTTTTCTCATAAAGATGTTGCCATTTTCTACTGGTTTGTCAATGGCATTATATTCTTCCTCAAAAGTAGCAACCAGAATTTAAATAATCCAGTATATACCCTTTCCTCAACACAGAGAGAATAAATTATTCATCATTTGACCACAAGAATTTATGAGAGAATAAGGATATAAAGCCTGACATATCAACTATGTCCAGATATACAACACAGTTCTTGCTACATTCATGTTGTACACTAAAATCAAACTTTAGTAATTCAATCTTAGCTAGACCAATAAAAGTTATAGTAGGTCTTATGTTCCAAATGTTACGTAGCACAGACTAGCTAGCTTTCTGTAGATGAACAATCTTTTTCAATTCTCTGAGGCTCAATTTCCAATTAAAGTAATTTGATCAATCAATCAGAATAGAACTGGAGGGACCTTGGAGGTCTTCTAGTCCAACCAGCTGCTCAAGCAGGAGACCCTATATAATTTCAGATAGGTGGCTGTCCAGTCTTTTCTTAAAAACCTTCAGTGATAAGCACCTACAAACTGAGTCCTTCAGGCTCTCTTAGCTTGGTTGTTTGCTTATAGATGTTTTATTACCTGATTAGGTAACATCATCATGTTTGCTTATAGATGTTTCATTGCCTGACTAGGTAACATCATCAGTGCTAATGAGTATGGGATTTGCTCTCTGTTTATGTATACTAGCATGTACCTGCCAATGTTGGTGGTATTTGGTAGTTTCTTGATTAATGTATAGTTTTCTCCTTGTTTGCTGATGTTAATCTGGTGTGTAAACTGCTAGAGAGAATGTGTTCTGAACTTTTTGTTTCCTTCTTAGCTTTTTTATTGTATCTTCTAAATGGTGTGCAAATGTGGTTTATCTCAATGTGTCTAATGATAGTTGATTTGTCTGAATGGCAAACTTTCAAGAATACCCTAGTATTTTTGAATTTAGTTTGGTGTAGGACATTCTCAGTTTCTCAATTGAAACTATGGTTGAATCTATCTGTGGGTTGTGAGATTATGGGATTGTCATCTTCTGATTACTAGTTGGTATTCATGTATGCGTTCCACTAGTTTTCAGCCTCTCTGTCCTACATAGTGACTGTTGCAGTCCTTATACTGTATGTTGTGTATGCCTCCTCTTTTTAATTCTTGGGCTATTGACTTTTTGGTTTACCTGATATGTTTTGGAGTTTTTAGTTGCTTTGGGTGCCACGGTGATGCCACAAGGGTGTAATAGTCTGTGTTGCTCATATTACTGATTAGTGAATGATACTAATAAATAAAGAAAAGTTGTTGATTGAATCTCTTTGCTTCATTTTCCTACCCATATTTTTCTCTTTTGAAAGATGTTAAACCTGAATTCAGAATTAGTTCAAGTGGCAAGTTACAGGTGCTGAGGAAGCATGGGGTAAAGCAGGAGGGATTAATTCATACTAGGCAAGTTCCATCCCTGCCATGGACTGCTCAGACTCAGAAGATAAAGAGGACCATCATCTTGAGGGAATTCAGTTAAAATAGATGCAGACAGAAAAAATACTGTTGTTACCACTAGACTTAGAAGACAACATTTTCTCCCAAGGCAAGAGCCTACCACGAGGAAGGGAGGACTGAATAAAGGTGCTCAGAAACATTATTGGGCAGAAAGAACCCTTCTCCATCAAAGGAACAAATCTAGGTAATGTCATTCCTATATAAGGGGAACCATGTGATTCACAGGTCAATTGTGATAATTCTCCATTTACCTAATAATTGTGAGTCCATTCAGGTGTGAGTCCTCAGGAATAATAAAAATAATAAAAACTACAGCCATATAAATTCCTTTGTTAACAAAAGCAGTAGAAAATCTTTAATACGTTCAGCAATGACCAAACTAGCAACAAACAAATAAAATGGATTTTCTAACTTGATATATTGAGAGATATAGGACCAGCACATTTTCAAAAGACAAGTAAACCTGTGAATATAAGGTTCACACATAAGACCTGAGAAAGCACAGATTAGGCATTATGCAAATAAATGCATCTGTAGTAATTAGATAACTGGTCTGTCTTACAGCAGAAATCAAACTAAATAAAGAGGAAGCCAGTGGGGAATCACTAGTGATACTGAAATGCTACCATCTATTATGGGTGGCCCTTAAAAACAGCTCAAAAACAATTTTCCCTGAAAAGATCAATTTTGTGATGCTGGTAGAATACAGAGTCTATTGGAATGGACAGCTAATATAGAATAAAATAATAAAATAAAATAAATAAAATAAGTTGGCCAGCTAGAATGTATAATTTGTATCCTACCCTAGTCACATTGGATATCAAGTTGTTTCTAGATTTACTTGAAAGCCCTAAACAGCTTGGGATATTGTTATTTAAAGGATCACTTCTATCCTCTTAGCCATCCTAGGTTGTGCTTTCTACACTGTTAAATTCTGGAACAAAACATGAAATTTCAACCAGAGGGACCTTTTTATTTTTCTGTTCCAGAGATGACTGACAGGATCATACTTGGTCTAAAGAGGGACAGACTCCAACATGCTGGCAGATGTAGGTAGAAAACTAAATTGTATTCAATATGATTTTATGAGGTTTTGTTTTTTCTTCCTAGAGTTTTTCTCAGAAGTGTATTAGGTTGATTTTTGGATCAACCAAATGTTGACCCATTGGTTATAACAGGAATTGACTGACCTGCTTATTGCCCAAGCCTGGCATCATGGACTGAAAGAGAGTAACTGGCCCAAAGTTATCCTGGTGCCTTTGATTCCTAAGATGGAACTAGAACTTACTGTATACTGTTAAAATTGTTACACTAACTCATTGCTATAATAAAAATTGCAATTCAGTGGCAATATGCTGATGGTTTCCGGAAGCCAAAATTTTGGGATGTACCTAAGACAGGACACAAGAATTCCACGTGCACTAGATTGGAGAGGCAGTACACACTTCCCTCTACCTTTAAGGATGGGTTAGAAATGCCTTTGTTTTCTTATTATTTTTAAATTCAGATATGCTTTTGGCAGAATTATTTATTGCTCTGATATATTGACTTTTGATTAAACGGTGTTTTGATTTATGCAAACCATCTTTGATGGGCTGCAACATCGTAAATCAATTTCATAACGAGATTGTTGATTCCAATATTATTTATACCAAATGTTAATTTGTGCAATATTATATCAAAGTAAATAATTGTGTTTATCTGAAGAAGTTAACTGCAGCTCATGAAAGATAATGTTTTTAATAAAATGTGTTAGTTGGAAAAGGGGCTATCAGATCTTTTCTGATTTTTTTTGCCAATATATACTAACATGGATCTTATCTTACAACCTCTACCTCTACAAAATGTCCCACCATTTCCTTTAAAAATAATGAATAAAAGGCACTATTGATAAGATATCATAGAACAGTTAATTTATCTATCAATATTACTGCAGTCATATGTCTGCCCAGTCTGATATAAATAAGAACAAGCTGGGAAAGAAGATGTTGCTCTAAATGAATCTAGCAGAATTATTACTGAATACCTTAAACCTACCCCTTTAAATAAGATCTACCAGCATTGCTCTACTTGCTATTCACAGAGAAGAAGCAGAATACACAGAGAAACTCAAATCATCAACCTCTAGACAACACTGTCCCTATGACCTACAACTAGCTCAGCAGAGATTAAAATCCAGGAAAAGCTTCCTTAGGTCAACAGAAGACTTTGAAGAATTTGAAAGCAGAGTTGATCTATGGAAAGCTACAAAGAACCAACACAGGATGGAACTAATGAAGGAGTTGGCACCTGGGTCTAATGAAAGTACAGGGAAGTATGGAAATAATTAAATAGACTGTGCATGGGTACAACAAGATCCAGAGACACTCTGAACAAATGGGGCTATTCAATTGCTTCTGCTCTTTGCAATTGTGGTGACATGAAGACAACAACACACATGTATACCTGCCCTTTGTGCTCTGATCAGTGTACACTTGAGGATCTCATGGCAGTGCAACAGAATGCAATTAATGTTGCTAGTTTCTGGGCAAGATGTGTTTGATTTGTACATATTTTAATGTCACATAGCCTGGGTACCCAATCCTTGGTTTGTGGCTCAGCACTGGGCTACAGCTCATTGGGAACTGGGCTGCTCAAGTGGCAGGCGAGCAGTGAGTTGCCAAAACTCCATTTGCACAAGCAGAAGGTGTGTGCACAAACCATCCCCTCTCCCCCTAGTGCCTCTGCCGCTGGCAGTCTTGGTGCCTCTGCTGCTGGCGGTTGGGTACCGCTGTCATATAGTATGCCTTATTTTAATTGTGATGTGACAAATCTGGCATGAGTAAAGGAACAAACTGCAGTCATCACCAAAAATTGCCTTTGTTGAACTTCTGGATAAACAGATGGACTACTACTACTATAAAATAGTTGACAAAGCATGCTACAAGATGTGATACTCACAAACTACTAGTGGATAGATTTGCATGTATCAAAAAGTGGACTCTTGCATTATCTTCTCTCTTTTCTCAATGCCACACAGAGTCCCTCTTCATTTCAGAAACCCAATTATTACTTCTATACAATATTTAAGAGCAAAAGAAATAGCAACAATGTTTTGCATTAAGATGACAATTGTAAAAGGCTTTATAATAATTTATGAAATTATACAGAATTGCATAGTTTGCCCAATAATAACTCAAATTGATGTACTAAATAGGCATAGTAATTATTTTAACAATATTAAATGTCTCTCTGTCAAATAATCATTTCATAAATATGGAGAAAGCATTTCTAAGTGACACTGTCATTTAAGACACTACTGGATTAGTACCCCCCCCATATTCTTTTTCTTCAAGACAGATGGAGCTTCTTATCTGGCTGTGAGCTTCCTATTTTGTGAAAAATGAAAATGAATTTTTAAATTAAAAAAGTATATATTATAGAAGAAATGTTGGCAGTGAACTGGAAAAATAGAAGGGAAGATAAAAGGAAGTATTTCTTTATCCAGGAATAAATTGTACAAACCTTGTTCTATTACAGAAAGTCCCCCAGGATATGAAGAAATAATTCATTTTTTGTCATCTGTTTAAGACTCGCAGTTCAGGCTGAGTGTATTAACTAGAGGTGCCCAAACTAAAAACACATTTAAAAAAACAACTCACAAAACCCTATGAATTTAAAGTATTATTCTTCAGATAAAACACAAATGATAATGTCACTTATAGCCTTAGGATACTCTGGTCCAGATGTTCACAACCTGGGAAGATACAGAGTTTAAGGATTTCTAATGACCCTTTCCATTTATCTACGAGGTTGGTGATATTTTCCTTCATACCAATATGATTACCAAAACATTTACATAATTCCCTACATAATAGTGGATGCCATTGTAGTTCACCCAGTGAACTTCTTGTTTCATGGGATTTCTCCTGCATTTTACAAAATTTCAGGGATAAACAGGGTACTTTTAAGCCATCAGTGTTTCCATTCATCAGTCTCCCGAAATATGATCATCTTTACTTCTGAAAACAAGAAACAAAGGCACTTATTGAAGAGGGCAGCCCAAAGCATTTAATATAATGTGTTTTGCAAAATATTAACTTAAGTGAACACATTTTGAATATTGAAGTAGTCTTGGTTGGTGGCTTTCATTGTTTTGAAGTCTCTCTTTTGAACTGTCAAAATATACAACTCAACTGTTTCACTGTCTTGGTGTTCCCAATGGAAGCTTTGCTTTTACATGTGTGCCTATACCCTAACATACTTTGTGAAGCAGTGTTTTGAATGCATTGCATAGTCCTAGCCTGTCTGTGTCCATCAGAAGGGTCAAAGGGGACAAATGATGCCATGTGGGTTGTGATAGTGCAATGGCTGTCGTTTTTGCAATATTGGGACACAAGTGTGAAAGTTCAAGTTTAATGTCATGGTGTCAATATGTCAATATTGATCTATATAACTTAGTATTGTTCTAAGAAGTAATTCTTTGAGGCAGTAATTCTTTGTGGTTGCATAATAAAGTATTTTATTAAAAGTCAGGAGTAGGTAGGGTTATCAAATATCTGCACAGAGAAAGATGGATAAATCAGGAGAAAAGAAGGACACATCAATTTTTGTATTTGTATTTACATTCATTGTAGAGGAAGGCATACAATGGCACTCATTGAGTAAACAGGCATACAAAGGGGAATGCACATTGATAGGAATAGGGTAGAGTTATTAAAAAGCAAAAGCCTTCAGTATGTAAGTAATTAAGGTCTTGTCAATTTCAGGCAGCAGCCATGGGCAGAGGAGTGTACTAATTAAGGTCACAGAGCAGAGCTTGTTAACTTGTAGTTAGCACTTATTAGGGAAGTGCTACCTTGTAGAGAAAAGGTGCTTGGGAAATGATACAGAAAAAACCAGACAACATTTCATTTTAAGGCAATACTGCCAAGAAGGAGGATGTAAGGACAAAAAAGGAAACATATCCTCCTTTTGTTGGACAATGGATAAATCTAGGAATAGATGAACTATGAGATCCAGACTATTTTGCAGCCTCTAAAGACCTTCCTATCCTCCCATCATGATCATACTGATAAAATTTATCATCAAAACATTGAAAATCTTGGCTAAAAGAATGGATAATTCTCAGACACAAAGACTGTTATATCTAGAAGGATATGATCTGCAACTGGGATGGCATGCATTTCTAGGGTATGAGAAGAATAAAACTCATAGATACTTTCAAAACCACTATGTAAGAAATTCTCTACTTTCTGTGTGGGAAAAGCTTTAAAGCTTTAAAGCTTTCTGCTTGAAAATCCCAGGATGACTTTCAACGATGGAAGCATTTCTTCACCCGAACTTAGTGCAACAATATTAAAAAAAAAATGACATATAAGGATATTTTGGATACTGAAGGGAAACTAAAATCTAAACAAGAGCTTTTAGACCATGGTATTGAATTATCATGGTAGCCTCAATTGCAAATGCAATCAAGATATGATAAAGATATGAAAATATATGGCTCTTATAAAGAACAGACAATGTTTGATCAGATATTGTTGATCTCTGATGAAAAACTGATTAAGAAACTATATAGCTTTCTATTAAATTTGAAAATGGAGGATTAGCAAGCGAAAGATACAATGATACAATCGGCAAAAAACTTTGGATATAATATAGAATTAGAGAAATGGCAAAATCTTTAGAAAAGAAATTATAAAATTGACAATGGCAACTTCTTACAAAGAAAACCTATATAAAATATTTTATAGATGGCATTTACCACCTCTAGATTAGCAAAAATGTTTAAAAATATGTCTAGTAAATGTTGGAAAACATGTAGATTTTACACTTGAACTTTTTACTAGGTATAATACCAGAAAAGTCTGATATGCAAAGTGTATATTTAATATTTCATGTACTAACAGCAGTGAGGACTGTATTTGCTCAGCACTGGAAGAATGAAGAAATACCATTAGATGAAGAGATAAGCAAGAAGATATTGGACTGTGCTGGAATGGATAGACTTACATTGAGGATCAAAGAGAAAGAAGATACAGAATATTTTCAAACATGGAATTTATTTTATCAGTGGTTGGAAAAAAGGGATAGAGACTAAGAATGTAACTTGTATTATTAAGCAAACAAATTAATCCAGACAACATGATGTTTATTAAGCACTAATCAAATGTAATAATAAAAAAATAATATTTTTTTTTTAAAAAAACCACTGAAAATATGTGGCACACTTGATACTATTTTAAATATTCAATAAACTCAAATAATTACATTAAATTTCTTAGGATTAATTTATCTGTTTAATATTTTAGAAAGCATCTCCGAAATCTGAAAAAGAAAAAAAAAAGTCAGGCTGATTACTTTACTAATCTATTTGTGTCCGTTAGATGTCCCCTCCAAAGTAAAAGTAATAGGCAAAAGAATTGCAAAAGAATTGATAATGACCTTCCTTTATTATCTATGTTCAACCACTGAGCCAATTTATTTCAGACTCAGCAGCTTTATATCTAGGGTTGCTTAGTTATTTACCAAATCTATTCATCTCAGAAAGAATTGGCAGGAATAAGTATGTCCTCTGTAAATTCCTTCTGAGTCTGTTATGTTATTCCTAGCTAGGACAACACTGCAGAAGCATGCCTGCACAGGAAGTTGTTGCACGTTTTTCAGCAAGCCAAATCTTGTCTGCTATTGTTACATGTTCAGCACTGGCCCCAGCAAGATGGAATGGCATGAATTTTATGATCTATTTGTGGAGGAGAAATGTAAACAGCCCTTTGAAATTCTGAAGCTGTGGCTTTTTATAAAGAAAACAAAATCTCTTTATTTTCAGTAAGTGGCATAAAAGTAACAAAAACACCAATATTAGATGGAATAATTATTTAATCCGGATAGAGAAATGTAAAATCTAGCACTTAAATAACCACCCAAGTTTTTTGATGTGAGATTTCTTTTCTTCCTTAGACAGGAAAGCAATACATCTTTGTTGAATGGGTTTCAAATCTTTTGTTCTCTCCCCAGCTGGGACTGGCTCCATGCTGTAAGACAAAGGACTGTGTAATGGAGGTTCCCATTTTTTTTTTCCTGAAGAGAATTTCTAAAAGGATTATATTCTTTAGCTTTGGTTGGAAACAAATGAGTAGCTTACAGTAAATAAAATGCCCCCAACTGTTATGTTGAATATCTTACTATAACAAGCTTGCATTTGTTGAACCTCGGTGTCCTTTCAAGAAATGGAATTCTCAATAGAATAGAATAACAGATTTGGAAGGGACCTTGGAGGTCATATAGTCCAACCCTTTGCTCAGGCAGAAAACCCTATACCATTTTAGACAAATGGTTGTCCAATCTCTTTTTTAAAACTTCCAGGGTTGGAGAATTCACAACTTCTGCAGGCAAGTTGTTTGAATTCTGTATTTGCAGAATTCCTCAGGAAAGAATATACATGCACATACATACTCATAAACACATATCCAATAGCCAAACCAGAAGGAGTCCCTCAGTCCAAAATCACAGTGTCATGGGGCTATCCCTTGCTGGAGGTTGGTGACCATCAATGTTATTTGTTCTTTTGATGTTACTATACAAAGCAAGTTATTATATTTTTATGAAACCAGTGGCCAATATTCTCTATCAAATGTTGACAGCAAAATCATGTTGCTGTTTTTTTTCCAGGTTAGCTAGCCAACAATAGAATCAAGATCACGTGGAGTATTAATACCACTTTACAATACCTTGGTAAGGCCACACTTGGAATACTGCATCCAGTTTTGGTCACTATGATGTAAAAAAGACGTTGAGACTCTAGATAGAGTACAGAAAAGAGCAACAAAGATGATCAGGGGACTGGAGGCTAAAACATATAAGGAATGATTGCTGGAATTGGGTATGTCTAGTTTAATGAAGAGAAGGACGAGGGGGGACATGATAGCAGTGTTCCAATATCTCAGGGGCTGCCACAAAGAAGAGGGAGTCAAGCTATTCTCCAAGGTTTCCTGCCTGAGCAGGGGGTTGGACTAGATGACCTCCAAGGTCCCTTCCAATTTTACTATTATTATTATTATAAGAAGTACAAAAATTGTTTTGTTTTTGCTGAAAAGCACTATCATGACTATTCTTCTGCAAATTATTTTATCTATACATACAGTATGCTCCATGCTCCTGAAATTAACTTCTCTTTTAATTAAACAGATACATCCTACCTGCTTAATTGTGAATTTGCATTTATTATTATTATTATTATTATTATTTTCTTTTAATGGTTTGTAAATAATAATAATAAAGTTGGAAGGGACCTTGGAGGTCATCGAGTCCAACCCCCTGCTCAGGCAGGAAACCCTACACCATTTCGGACAAATGGCTGTCCAATCTCTTCTTAAAAACTTCCAGTGTTGGAGCATTCACCGCTTCTGGAGGCAGGTTGTTCCACTGGTTAATTGTTCTGTCAGGAAGTTTCTCCTTAGTTCTAGGTTGCTTCTATCCTTGATTAATTTCCATCTGTTGCTTCTTGTCCTGCCCTCTGCAGCTTTGGAGAATAGCTTGACTCCTTCTTCTTTGTGGCAACCCCTGAGATATTGGAACACGGCTATCATGTCCCCCCTCATCATTCTCTTCGTTAAACTAGACATACCCAATTCCAGCAACCGTTCCTTATATGTTTTAGCCCCCAGTCCCCTAATCATCTTTGTTGCTCTTTTCTGTATCTACAGAAAAGTCTCAACATCTTTTTTACATCGCAGTGACCAAAACTGGGTGCAGTATTCCAAGTGTGGCCTTACCAAGACATTGTAAAGTGGTATTAATACTTCACGTGATCTTGATTCTATCCCTCTGTTAATGCAGCCTAGTACTGTGTTGGCTTTTTTTGGCAGCTGCAGCACGCTGCTGGCTCATATTTAAGTGATTGTCTACTAGGACTCCGAGATCCTTCCCAGAGTTACTACTGTAGGTGCAGGAAAAGGAGTTCCACCAATTAATCATACTAGGATGAATTTATCCATCTGAGCCAAAAACAGAAGCCCACTCAACTTCTCATGACTGCCTCTTCCATTTCCTTTGAATCTCACTTGTCCCTCCCCCCTTGATAAAGAAAAATAGTTTCCCTATCATATTATTAAATGTTTTAATGCTTTCAGTATATTTTGGACTTTAAGATACAAACATTTTACAGAAATAAGGAGGACCAATTATAGTTCCAAAAGCCATTGCAAAAATTCAGATGAACTCAGATGTATTTATTGTTTCTTGAATGGGAATGTTTCTTCATGTGTGTTAACGCACAGTATAAAACTGGCAATAAAACTGCTTTAGATATCATTCATGATTATACAATGCTAACTTGTCTTATTTTCTTCAGAGACTGAGTTGCAAAGCTTTTTGTTTTTTATTTGTATCTATAGCACATTTCAAATGTTAAGTTACTGTGAATAAGCCAAAGCTTTTTGTAAGCTGGACTCCTTTTTCCCTGAGATGCAAAGTTTTATATAATGCTCTTCTCATTTGTCTAAGTTTCCAAGCAGAACACTGGGAAACCTTTTTTTGGGGGGGGGGTCTTGGTAATTTATTGTACCTTTTAGACTCCAGAATAAATCATATGTTGACTCCTACATAAGCAAAAAGAATCCAGAATCTGCCATTTCTTAAAAAGTTAGCAGCTGTCTCAATTCGAGTGTTATTTTAGCAGTCTGAATTCTCACTGTACTAGGTACTAAATTAGCTATCTGAAGCATCCTTGAAAGTACAGTGCAGAGTCACATTCTGAAGCTCTAACTGCTACAATCAGGATTTCAGCTTGATTTTCTGTAGCAAATGCATGGCCCATATATAGCCAGAAGTCTTTTGTCCAAGGTCTAATGGGATTTGTTTACATTCACATAAACAGCCAGAAGCCACTTAAAAGATTTTTTTTATTCAGTACTCACAATAGGTTTATGTATTCCTATCTAATGAGCAATTGTGTCAGTTTGGTTCCCAAATGACTCAACTGTTGGGAAGCTCATTGATCAACTTATATTCAAGTAGCAACTACTACCTGTCTTTATCTTATCCAAAACAACTATATTCTCCAAGCCTTGACAGGTTTAAAGGCACTGCCCACTGCAATTGCAATGGAACAAAATTTAACAATGTGAAGAATTACAGCTCAGTCCTTATACTTGATAAAGAGAAGGTATATCAGAATTCACCAATCTTGATATAATTGGCAAAGCATCAGAATATGAACTATTGATTCAATAGCTATTTCTGCACACATGCAGTGATGGTCTAAACAGAATGCTACTAAATCATCCTTCCACAAGTTTCAATAGTTCAGAATAGAAAAATAAATATTCCCTAAAACATATTTTGGGGTCTTTCAAATTTTAAATCAAGACTGAAAATGTATTATCTTGCAAACTGCTTTCTTCAAACCTATTGCTATTACTGACAGGTTACAAAAAAGACTGATAGAGCTACTGCATTAAAGTTCCAAATAACATTGAGTTTATTTCATGTGCAAACAGGAAAGCCATTCATGCCTTAGCTTTCTACTAGTTGGTGGAAGTGTGAATCCAGTGACACAGACTTCTCATGATCTGCCAATGAAAAGGGGGCTGTAAGACTAGATTGGGAGTTAAAGATTTGCTCTATATTTAGAATAATATTGTAATAGTATGTGGGAATGACCTTAGGAGACAAGAGGAAGAGCAGCAGATTGGACAACTGGGATACGGAAATGGTGGGTGAGTGTGCAAGCATGAGACCCTGCATTTGTGAAAGCTCCACTGGTCCCTCAAGCCAGTAAGGTTGGAGACCGCTGCTTTAGATTGCCACTATGCAGCAGAGGGTTCCAAAGGCAATTCTAGGAGACTGATTGAGCATGTCTATGTGTGTGTGTGTGTGTGTGTGTGTGTGTGTGTGTGTGTGTGTGTGTGTGAGTGAGTGAGTGAGTGTGTGTGTGTGTGTGTACATGAGAGAGATAAAAAGAGAGAGAGAGAGAGCTATTAGTTCTCAGGGCAAAAAACTTTGAAGGAAAATGAATGCTATTGTAAATTTTTATGTGCACTCTGTCAGGGTTTTTCTATAAGTCTATTTAAATAATAAGAGCAGTAAATTTGTTTTATCTATTTACAGTCATAGTGGTGAGTTTTATTTTATTTACCTTGTTTGGGGAGGGGTTTGAAAATAGATCTTTCAGAACCTCCTTACTGGATAAAAGCACAAAGCACCAGACTTTTCAAAACAGATTGAGTGCTGGATTCTTGGGAAAATCAGTCTAAGTTTTAGAACAGGCCTGTGCTTGAAGATGCACTCCACACAGAAAACACTTTTATTTGGATTAATATTGAAGCATGCTCACTCTTGCACATATATAAGCAGGATATGAATATAAGCAAGAATATGGTTTTGGTGAAAGTCATGCATACTCAATGGAAAGCTCTGCCAGGTACCAAAAGAAGATGACAATAACTTATAGACAATTTGTGCCATGTGCAGAATCAAACTCAGCAATCATTTGCTGAGTGATAAAGTGATAAAAGAGAATGTTTGTAGCACAAGGTTGAAATGATGGGTCCTTAGGCTCTCTTAGCTTGGTTGTTTTCTTGCAGATGTTTCATTACCTAAACCAGGTAATGCACTGATGATGTTACTTAGTTTGGGTAAGGGAACATTTGCAAGAAAACAATCATATTCAGAGAGCACCAAGGATAAAAAGAATTTCCTGAGTAACAAAACAACTCAGTGGATCAAGGAAAAATGTTTTTGGTCTTAGAAAGCATCAAGTAATCAAGCAAACCCAATATCTGCCTACAGCCAAATTCATGTATAAGGATCCTAAGAGAGATGCTGAAGATCATACAGGGTATAAGATTTAACAGTGAGCATCTAGACCAGTGGTTCTCAACCTTTTTAATGCCGCGACCCCCAACTGGTCGTAAGTTGAGGACTACCCAACCAGTCGTAAGTCGAGGACTACCCAACCGGTCGTAAGTCGAGAACTATTTCCCTGCCCGGGAGTGCCGCGCATGCGTGGTGCCACCCCCTGTGCTGGCCGAGGCATAGCTGGCAAGGGGCAGCGACGGCGCAGGGTGACCACCAGCTGGGCCACCAGCTGGCCCAGCCCAAGGGAGGTAAGGCACCCGCCGGGCCCCACGCACGCCAGCAACCCTCCCTGCACCTGCCGGTCTCCCACCTCCCATCCCTGGTTCTCTTTTACTTACATTTTTAGTAGTTGCTCAGCAGGGAGGGGTAGAAACTTCCAGACAGCTCGCCTTCACTGCAGACAACTTGCAGCACCGTTTGCAGACTGGGACTTTTGGCGGGCTCAGCAGGGCAGAGACAGCCTGGACAATTCCTATTGGCTTTCAAAAGCCAATAGAATAAGAGGGAGTAGCACAGCTAAGGAAAGGGGGAAAAATGGCGGACTGCGTTGTTTGGCAACCCCCGTGAAATGGTCGTTTGACCCCACATGGGGTCGTGACCCACAGGTTGAGAACCGCTGATCTAGACAGTATTGGCTGCCAAATTTTGTTGACAGTTTATTGCTGCTCCACACTTAAAAGATGTTTGATTCTGATGGTTTTGCCCTGTCAAATACAAAGATGCAAACAAAATGAAATTAAACTCTGAGGATTATCTTAAGCAGAGACAAAGCACCAAACATGTCAGAAGACAACCTGTATGTCTGAGTAATATACTTGTTCTCAGTTATTCTCCCTTGAAAGATAATTGCTGACAGACTGCTGAGCTTCTGCTTTAGCTCTTGAGAAAATGATTTTCACTGAAATTTCAACAAGGTGACAATCATTTTTCAGCTAATGAATCTTCTACTTTCTTCAGTACTAGCTCTGTGATTTCAGTCAAGAACAAAACTCACTACCTTCTAAAGCTTTCAACTACAGTATATTCTTCTTGGTTGTCTTCCAGGTCAAAGTTCCATCCCTTATGTATGTGTGCCAATATTGCACACTTGTACAAAACAGAGGCTTTGATTGAGGTATCACAACTGCCACCTTGGCTGTTTTGACCACCTCCATGCTGGCACAATCGCCTGGATTACTGTAATCCTGTGGGATTTTAGGTCTTCAATGAATCTGATTAGATGTACAGTTATACTTCTGTGCCAGTCTGAAACTGCACATGTAAAAATAATAGAGGAGTGCAAATTCTTCAATAGAGGGAACACAATATTTTAAAAGAATTGTGACTTTTTTCCAGATTTGTGCAATTGTTTTGGAAGCTAGCTCATGGCTATCTTTATGTGTTTGTGTAGACACCGCCATGTCACTTTTTTTTGCTACTGGAAGTTTGGGTGGGAAAAAAGGCAGCATCAACAATGAGGGCCCCCAGCATCCTCACCCTTCTCTTGTTTTGAATGCCTGGAGACATCTTAAGTAATCAGAAACTAAACTGTAATGTACTATCGATTTAGGTAGAATAATATATCATTTCAAAATGTACCCATTCTAGTCTGGACAGCAAATGCTGCACTTTTCTGAATATTTTATTTTTAATAGGATAGCAAAATGCATCCTAGAAGGTAGTATGTTTGAAAGTAGAGTTAGAGTTATCCTGTCTGATTATCTTGTGTCAACAAAAAAGCCCTTTTCCCTGGAACAGTTCCTTCCTCTTCGAGGTTTGTGTGTCTGCCACTTTCCCCACATTATATGTCATCATAAGGCACTTTGCAAGATTGACAGAACTTTTGTCTGGGGAAAATTTAAGCTTTAAATGCTTTGGAAACAAATGTGCCAATTCTGAAATGCTAGCAATTTGTGTAATGCTATTCTAAGCTTTGCTTATTGGTTGCTCATCTAAAAATATTATTCATCAATTAAATACTTCTTGATTCCTTATTCTGAAATATGATTTCATGGTTTTTCTGTCTTCATTTTTTAAAAAAAAGTTTGTGCTGTCTTCACTTTTGCATAAAACATGTGTCTTTCAGATTACTTTCTTCACATGGACACAAAATATCACTGTTTTGATCTTTTTTAAATGGCTTCTTCCCTTGGCAAAACACACACACACACACACACACACACATCAATTGATATTGTTGAAAATATGATTGTGGTAATTCCAATTATAATTTGCATCTAAAATATTCCCAGTTAATCTAGAGTAGAGGGAACACACCAACCACTCAGTTTAGCTACCCAAAAATATAGCTTGATTTCTTAAACATCACTGAATATCATAAGCAGCTAACTAGCAAAAACAGGACAAAAGGTAGGCAAAAAAAAGAAAGACATGGATGATAGACAACAATTTATATTATTTCCATATTACAAAAGGCCCACAGCTTTTTAGAACTACTGGAAATAATACTGTGATTAATTAACATGGACATTTCCAAAGAACTTTCGTTATTCTAACCTTAATTCTTTTATTTTTATAACAGCAGCTGAATAGAGATGAAAAGTAAGACCCCAGATGATCCTTCCTTTGGTCTGCACTATGAAGAAAACAATTTGGGGGATAGGGATAAAGTATCCAACAGATTGCATCCTAAATTAATACAATAATACATAACCATGCGGAACAAATACAGAGGCAACCATCATATGCCATTTCTGTAAGATTGCTATTGTGTTTTTACTGATTCCAGTGCAATGTATTTGTTAACCTTCAAGGTTGTCCAGGAGACAGATTCTATAGGAAGACTAGAACTAAGCTCTATTAAGACAGGCTACATTAACAGAATCTGCTATATCTGTATGTTTCTTCCCCTTCCTTCTTTTTTTTATTCTAGTGTGTCAGGGAGAAGCCAGTCTGAGTTTTTTCCTAATCTTACCTCTTTTTCCAGAACTTAAGAAATGCTTTTGGTCCAGTCACGAGGACCGGAGCCCTTCTAAGAAAGCTCCGGAACGGGGCTTATCTTTTCACAAAAAATATCGGGGTACCGGGAGAGGGGAGCGCCGGAGAGGTAGACCCTCGGCACATTCCGGAGAAGCGGAAATCGCCGCCGAGGGTCCCCCACAGGCAACAGACGGAGCTGAGGAAGCCGGCGGCGGCTGGCCGGCTGGCCGGCAGGCAGGCTCAAAGAGGCTGAGAGGCCCCGAAATCGGAGAAAGCCGGCGGGAGCGAACGAAGGCAGCAACGAACATCAGAGAGACGGACAGAGGCCGCCGGGAGAGCCCGCTGAACCGAAGACGACCCCCAGACGAGCCCCAGGGGGTGAGGAAAAACGGGAGAGCAGAGGTGAGAGCCGGATGCAGAAAACGGAAGAGGAGAGGGCTGGGGCAGCCGGACAGAAGGAGGAAGCCTCGGGCGGCGGAGAACGGGTGAGAGAGAGACGAGAGGGGAGAGTGACATCGGCAAGAGAGGCGAGGGCAGCTGGGGGGGGTCTCCCAACCTAGAGAGGACCCCCAGATGAGCCAAAGAGGGTGGAAAAGTCGAGAGAGCAGCGGAGCGGCCTGAAGCGGCGGATAGAGACGGAGACAACAAACGGAGCTGGAAGTAAGCAGGCTAGAACAATAGAGAAGAGGAGAGAAGACCTAAGAGGGAAGAGGCAAGAAAGCAGACAGCGGGAGAGGACACAAGAAAAGGGTACTCTGGGTGGCAGAGGGACTGGGGAGAAACACCCCACGCACTGTGCCCCAGATCCTCCAGAACGGGAGCCCCAGGGGTACTGAAGAGAGCAGAACCTACCAGGGAGGAAGGTGGGTGTAAGAGGAAGACTAAAAGGCATCCTGGGCCGCTGTAAAGGGAAGGCAGAAGGGACCTGGAATCACAGACAAGCAGAGAACAGCAGAAAGTGATCTGGGAAAGAAGGCAAAGAAAGAGGGGCAAGAGGGAACCAAAAAGGTGCAAAGAAAAGAGAAAGGCTGGCAGAGGAGAGAGAGGAGAAAGCAAAGGCAGAGGCACTGAATAGGCTCCCTGAACACAGACCTGCCTGACTACAGGCCCCTAGCCCTGCATTGCCTGAACCCTGAAGCCCCCCCCCACTGAAAGGACAGATTACTGGACCATCACCAGATCACAGTCTAGTGTCTAATTTGGTCTAATTTGGAAACCAAAACAGTGCCAGGACAACAGGAGGATAAGCTCAAGATGGCCTCCAAATAGACCAAATTGACACAAACGAAGGGAGTTGTATCCTCCCCATCCCAGCTTACTAAACCACCAGGAAACACTTTACCCACCCCCACACCCTCCCATCCAACTACAGGCCCCCAGACCCATCTGTTCCCACAGGCCAGCCCAACAGCACACATGATACAAGAATTAAAAGAGGTAATAGAAACGCTGGTACTAAGGATGGATGGATGGAATGGATAAAAAGTTGGTGGAAATGGACACAAGGATGGAGAGGAGGTGTGTAGAGGCAGAAAAAAAGATGGAGGAAAGATGCAACGACATAAAACAAATGCTGAAAGACCAAGGTAGACAGCTAGAGAGAAAATGGGAAGAGCAACGCAGGGCGATGGCCGCAGACCTGGACCAAATGCAGGAGGCAATGCAAGCACACTACAAGGGAATAGGGGAAGAAATGGAGAAAAACTTCCAGGAGATCAGGGAGAATGTGGACAAGCGGATGGAAGAAGTAGAGAACCACGTAGAGGGACAGATAGCAGAGATGAAAGGGGTGGCCCAAGACCAATCCTCCATGATACAATACTGGCAAATGGCGTCCGCAATCAGGTTTAGAGGTTGGAAAGAGACACCAAACGAAACCCAAGGGGGCCTGCTCGGAACCTTTATAGAGGCCCTGGCAACATTTCTGGGAAAGCAAACTCCAGAGATCGCATGGCAATTCGACAGAATCTACAGAGTGGGCGCATGGACGGCAACAAACAGGCGTCAACCAAGGGACGTGGTCATCCATTTTGCGACACAGGGGTTCCGGAACCTCATCTCAGTCACATCTTACAACAAGAGATTATACATGGAGGGGCAGGAAGTGAAAGTACTGAAAGAGATCCCCCAGACGATGCTGCGAGACAGAAAGGACTACAAGTTCCTGGTCGACGAACTGAGACTACGCGCTCTGCGATACCGATGGGAAGCCCCAACGGGGATGTCACTTCTCTATAAAAGTAAAAGATACTACCTGAACTCGGTCCAGAAAGCCAGAGAATTCCTTGCAAAGGAACTGACGTCGGATGGACCTCAGTACACCACGAGAGAAGACGCAGAAGGGCCACCGGAACGCAGAAGGGATCGAGAACAACGAGCAACCCGCCCAGAAATACAGACCGACGCAGTAGCAAGAGAAAGGAAAGGACCAACTCGAGACACGACGACACAGAAAACAGGAAGCAACAACAACAAGGAAACAGGACAGACTGCAGAGGGCAGGATACTCAGATCCACAACCAAACGCACGGAGCAGCAAGACACGATCCCTCTATGCAACATGAGCACCAACCTGGATACCATGGGAATGAGACCAAAGAAGAACACAGGAGATAGAACAGAAGCGGTCTTGCAAGAGTATCCTGAAACCGATGATGACAACTAAATACTTGACATGGAACGTTAACGGACTAAATTCCCCACAGAAAAGGAGAAAGATATTTCATTATCTGTATCAAGGAAGAAACGACATAATTTGCCTAGAAGAAACACACATCAGAGCAGCGGACAAGAAATACTTAATCAACAACAGACTAGGTACACATTTTGTCGCAGCGGCGCCATGAAAGAAGAACGGGATTGTTATATACGTGAAGAAACATGTAATAGCTAAGCTAATAGAGTCGGACTCCCAGGGTAGATACCTAGCAATCGAAGTGACACAGGAAGACAAGAAAATTCTAGTGATGGGCATATATGCACCAAATCAACAAGAAGGAAAATTCTACAAAAAGATACACAAGAAGTTAATACAACTCAACTACAGATCATGTATTATTCTGGGAGATTGGAACAGGGTCATAGAGATTGCCCTGGACAAGAAGAAAACAAAACCTAACCCACAGAAGCACTCCAAGTTGCCCAAATCTTTCTTCGACATGAAGGAGGACCTTGTACTGACAGACGTCTGGAGGGAACGGCATGGCAAAGAGCAAGAATTCACCTTTTTCTCCGACAGGCATCAATTATTTTCCAGAATTGACTTCATCCTGGCATCTAGTGACTTGCTAGTCCGCCTAAACACTGTGTCAAATCTACCCAAAGTACTAACAGACCATAACCCGGTAGGGATGGAATTAAGACAGGATCGGAAATCGAGGAGATCCTGGAGAATTAATGAAAACCTGTTTAGACACGAGAAAGAGGTGGCAGAATGCAAAAGTGTCATGAAGGAATTCTTTAGTATAAATATGAACAATGAAACACCCATTGAAATGATTTGGGATGCTAGCAAGGCATATATGCGCGGGATCCTCATGAACATGAACGCCAGGCACCGACATAAACAAGAACGAAAAAGAAAGGAGCTAGAGGAGGAGATAAAGAAACAGGAACAATTATTAATAAAAAGACCGGAGGACAAAGCCACAAAAGAAGGAATTAAGATACTAAGAAAACAATTCGACCTGCTGATGGCGGATCAAGTAGCAAGGAATATACAATACGCAAAACACAAGACATTCTGTAGCGCCAACAAACCAGGTCGGTGGCTGGCTTACACCATAAGAAAGAAACAGAAAGCCCGCATAATTGAAAAGATAGAGTACAAAGGCAAGGAAGAATTCAAACAGGAAACCATTAAGAAAGCTTTCAAGATAGAGTACAAAGGCAAGGAAGAATTCAAACAGGAAACCATTAAGAAAGCTTTCACCGAGTTCTACTCAAAGCTATACGCCAAGGAGAAGATACAGGACAAAGAGATAGAAAAGTTTCTACAAAACGAAAAATTAATGGTACTCACTGATACACAATGAGAGTCCCTGAACGCCCCAATCACGAAAGAGGAAATACACTCAGTGATCAAACCACTGAAAAAAGGAAAATCGCCTGGGACGGATGGGATAACAGCGACCTAGTACAAGCATCTCCAGGAGGAGATGTTAGAACCCCTCAGAAAGCTATTTGTCAACATACAAGAAGGAGGCCAAGTCCCACCCTCCTGGAAAACAGCCTACATTTCTCTAATCCCCAAAGAGGGAAAAGATAATGCACAACCGGCAAACTATAGGCCCATCTCACTATTGAACACAGACTACAAAATCTTCACAAAAGTTCTGGCCAACAGATTAATGACTGTATTACAAAAAATAATTCACCCGGATCAAACAGGGTTTATACAAGGACGTCAGATGAAAACCAACGTGAGACAGCTGTTGAACATAATAGAGTACTTGGAAAGGCACAACTACTGAGATGAATTTACTTCTAAAGCTCGAATGAACAATAGGTGATAGACTAGAAACAGTAGATAGACCATATGTAAGAGAAACACCAATCAAATAAAATGTATCAGGCGTATAGTTGAGGCTTGACGTGAGGAGTGAGGAATGTTTACTAAACCAGACGTTTACAAAGACTGATCCTTAGAGTTGTATTGCAGGTTATATGATGATTGCTTTTTAATATGATCTTATGTTTAATGTTGATGGTTTTAATAAAATAATTTTTTACAAAAAAAAATATCATCTATTTACCTAACTCTTACAGCCACCCAGCATGTTTTCACCTATCTATATTTCTTTCTCCATTCATAGCTCTTTTTATTTGCATGGCAATGACTTTTATCTCTTTTATGCTACAATATATATTCTATGTTGATTGTTAAAAAAATGCTTTTGCCCTTTTTGTTTTTGTAATATTTTCTGAATATTTCCCTCAAGGACATCTAGCAAGGTTCTCCACAATTTCAGAGTTCTATAATGCATTGTTCTGCTGTTTTGCAAATAACTGCACATTTATTTAATTCTGGACCACATTACAATCCTCCTGGATAGTAATAAAACAGTGTTCCAGCAATTCATTTAGTTTCAGAGCTAATTAGCATTAGCAATGATCCATATTTCTCTTAAACAAACAAGCAACAGACATACAGGATTACTAAACATCTGTTCAAGTGCTGAGCTTAGACTGTGCCTACCTACCTTGCAAATTCAGGAAGGACAAAACCTCCAGTGGTAGGGAATGAGGAGACCAATAATGCAGCTTAGAGGGGCAGAGAAGTAGCCCCAAGCACATTTTAATCATTTTTTATGCCCCAAAGAGCATGCATTCCACTCTTTGCTGATTGCCTCTTTACAGCCTCGGCATAGGGCTTTACTAAAATGGCTAACATCAGAGGGGTTTCCATCAAGTTCTGGATGGAGTTTATTTTTTGCAGAATGAAATATTTATGCCCATGTCTGGCTTTTTACAGGGAGACCTGCTCAAATATTAATACCTCAGCATGAGGATGTTCCTTTGGCCCCTCAGTATAAGGACAATTAAGAAAAGAGGCATCAGAGTGCCTTTGAAGCTTCTAATGATGTTGCTGGGCCTGCTGATAACCAATGCATGAGACCTGCAAACACATAGAGATGAGGTATGTTAAATTATAGTTAAAAGAACAAAGGTATCAGGATTCAAGTTTTCAAAATAAATACAGTTTCTTGTTTCTTCTTTGTGATCATCCCTTTCTCATTAATAGGTGTTCACATTTATATTGAAGTAATTGACCCAGCAATAACACAAGCCCTTTTAAACAAGACAGATTTTTTTTAAAAAAATGTACACACTTTTAAATAAAATGTCCCATATTCAGAGTCCTTTCGTGAACAATTTCTTCAATTTCAGATGAAATTGTCAAGTTACTTACCAGTGACTAAATTCATTTGAACCTTTCATTAAATATAATTAACTGATGCATAATTACTTAAAACTACTTAATAACAAGTAAATCATATTGCTTTTATTCCCACTCATATAAAAAAACAGTGAAAGTATGAAAAGATCTCTGAAATTGAATCAATCTAACTAGATGCCTACCGGTAGATCTAATATGAGGTTTAGAAAAAACAAAATCTACTCATCTGTACTTTATACTACCTATATGATATTCTTCTATGAAAAAGTGACTTTAACATATGCAGTATGAGGTGATATTTTCAGGAAATTTAAATAAGAAAGAGAATGAAACCTGGCACACTTGCTGGAAGAAACATGCAGAACTTTTTGAGCTATGCTTTATTAAAATCTCTCTTTAGTTTTTTTTTGTATGTTTGTTTTTGTTTTTTAGTGTATCCCTAAGTTGGTTGTACTAGGATGGAATGTGATGATATTTGAGCAAGAGTAAGTCCTTCTTTGGGAATTGCCAATTTCTGAATAAACAATTCAGTGTTGCAAACCTGATTGTCATGTGCTAAGACAGAAATAGAACTTGGTCAACTTTTTCATAAAATAAGTCAGTCCTTAGACCAGATTAGCTAGTTATCGTATCTATGTATAATGATAGAACAGATTACCTTTGCTCTTAAATACAAAATGAATTAATTGTTTAAAAATTAGCTAAGGTGTTGTTTCAAAAAGAGATAAAATCTTTTTGAATTCAAATCTGAGGCCAGGAAACCTCAAAGATACATCCATTTAGTTTACTTGCTAACAATATTGAGGTTATTTTCCTATGCTGCCTTCTGCTTTCTTTTTCATTTTTAACTAACCAGTCTAGATAGTCTTGAATTTCCTGATGGTCTCCTATCCAAATATTAAACAGGTCTAATTTCTGCCTAACTTTTCTAGTCTTAAGAAAATTCAGTTAGATTCCGCAATATAGCTAGATAAGAAATTATGAGCAGAAATACTGTCATATGAGTTGATGGGCAATATAAGATCTTGCTTTCAAATTTCCTTTCATCTTTAAAGCGGTCACAATCTTTCTATAATTATATAATATGAGGAAGTGCCAGATATACTAGTGGAGGAAGTATCAAGTGCTATAAAATCAATAAAAATGGCAAAGCTTCAGGAAATGACTGTGTTACAGTTGAAATGCTGAAAGCTGGTGGTCAGTTTACAGAAAAACTAGCCAAACTATACTCAAGATGCCTCAGGGAAGAGAAAATAACCAATGCATGGAAAAATGCTGAAGTGATTCTTATACATAAGAAAAGAGGCCCAATCTTCCTACTTCCTTCTCCCCTCCTTTACTCTTTTCTCTCTCCTCTCCTTTCTTCCTTCTCATCCCTCTTCAGATACAATTCAGGTGTAATGTCTGAGCAACTCCGCTCTCCAAATTTCCCTATCTGTATTATATACAATAAGATTAATTTTCTCTTACATTAATACTTCTATTTATCTAAACTTCTCAGAATATACTTCTATAAATATTTATACAACCTCCAGTTATTCAATACTGTGTTGCCTGGGCCTCCCTCCTTATCTGCTCCTTCTTCTTCCATCTAAATTGATGTTAACTATCTTTTAACCATATTCTCTTTTCAGCCAATCATAAAAAGTTCCCCAGATTTCATAGTAGTCTGACTCTGTCTTATCTTTAATTGTCATTGTTAGTCTATTCATTTCTGCACATTCCAGTATTTTCCCAATCACCTCAACCTCTAGGGAGGCTTTGAGTGCTTTCCAATTTTGTGCAAACACAATCCCAGCTGCTGTAATTATATGAATAATTAAATATGTTTTCTCTTTATTGTATTTCCCTGGTAGAATACCCAGCAGCACTATTTCTGGTCTTAGTTCTATACGTTGTTGTATCATCTTTTCTATCCATGTTCTAATTTTATTCCAATAAGTTTTAGCTTCTACACACGTCCACCACATATGGTAGAAGGTACCTGGTATCGATGACATTTCCAACATTTCATAGACCTGTCCTTAAACATTTTAGCTAATCTTTCTGGAGACATGTGCCATCTGTAAAACATTTTGTACATATTTTCTTTATATGCAGTCGCCATTGTCAATTTATAGTTTCTTTCCCATAGTTGCTGCCATCTATCTAATTCAACTATGTATCCAAAATTCCTTGTCCATTTTATCATTGTCTCTTTCACTTGTTCCTCCTCTAACTCTATATATAGTAGATAACTGCACATTTTTTAAATCCATTTTTCTTCCATTCCTGTGAGTATTTCATCTAACTCTGTTGTCCCCAAATTAACACCATCTATTTTAACATCTTTTTCATATCTAGATTGTATTTGCATTCTCATGTACCAATCCATCTTTATTCCTTGTTCCTCTAATTGTTGTTTGGTTTTCAACTCCCCATATCTGTTATTAAGTCTTTATATCTTATAATGTTTCCCATGTTAAACATATTGGGGTGTATTAGCACCTCCATAGTTGAGAGCCAATTTGGGATCTTCAAATAATGCTTTCTCTTTACTTTTTCCCAGACCACAAATAAAGAATTCCTTATATGGTGTCTCTGGAAATAGCTATGTATTCTGTTTTTTCCATACCATATGAAAGCATGCCATCCCAACTGTAAATCATGTCCCTTTAATGTCAATAATCTTGTATTCCTCAGTAAGATCCATTCTCTCATCCATGATAATGCTGCAGCCTGATAGTACAATTCCCAATTAGGTAGACCAAACCCACCTCTCAATCTTGTATCTTGTAATATTTTTAGATTAATCCTTGCCTTTTTTCCCTGCCAAATATATTTCAAGATTATTTTATTAAGCCCCTCAAAATATTTCTTATACAATCTTATTGGTATTGTTGAAAACAAAAACAATAATCGTGGTAGTATATTCATTTTGATTATCGCAATCCTTCCCATTAATCATAGTTGTACATTTTTCCATTTATCCAAATCTACTTCAATTTGTCTTTTCAATTTATGGTAATTATCCTCTTTAATTGTTGTGCATCTTGCTGTCAGGTGGATCCCTAAATATTTACCTTCTTTACAATCTGTATATCTAATTTTCCCACCAGTTCTTTTTTTTGTTTTTCAGTAATATTTTTCCCACCAGTTCTTTTTGTTTTTGTTTTTCAGTAATATTTTTCACTAACATTTTGGTTTGGGGAGAAAGGGGAGGAGAGTGGTGAAGGAAAGAGAAGAGGAGAGGAAGAAGAGGGAAGTAGGGAAGAGAAGAAAGGGAGAAAGAAGGTAGAGAAGAAGGAGTGTGGATACAGTGAAAGGGGAAATGGGCGAGCAACACCAAAAGTCATGTGTATGTATTTATTTCATTTTATTAAAAGTATCTTATATATGAATGTAAAAAGAATGTATGTTAACATCTGATAAATATTATGGTATATGTACGGGGTAGAGTTTGGAAAAATAAAAAAATTATTTTAAAAAAAGAAAAAGAAAAGAGGCCCAAGATGATTTAAAGAATTATCACCCAATAAACTTTCTTTCGGTTATCTACAAGGTTTTCACTAAGATAATAGCAAAAAGAATATTGAGAACATTAATTGATGCAAAGCCAAAGAAACAGGCAGGATTCAGAAGTCTTTGAAAGTACACCATGCCTCTCTGCGTGGCTTTCATTGACTACAAAAAGTAATAATTAATGTATTGGTCAACTTCCTGTTTTTGCACTGTAGTGCATGGCTGAGGGATTGCAGAGCTCCATACCCCATGGCTGACTTCGTCCTGCCAGGGGACCCTAAATGAGTCTGAAGTCACCCCAGAGAGAAAACAAAAAAAGAAGAGTGACCCGATGATCATGGAATGACATCGGTCATTCCATATAGATCTGGGGAAGCCCTCTAACCTGACAGGAGAAAGGCTAGCTGCATACCAGTGTCTAGCCAAGCTACTTGCAGCCAAAGTCCAAGAGCACAAACTAGAACAATAGTGAACAGTGTACTTGGAACTGGTGAGAGCATTGATCTAGTCTCTTCTACTCTGTAACTAAGTCCTTGGGAAAGATCCCCAAAGTAAGAAATCCTGCGAAAGTGAAGGGAGGGACTACACCCCCACTCCCTCATAGACAGAAGCAGTGAATTAACCTTTAAGGAGAAAGAAATATATTGAAATTAAAATTAAAATACTACAGTGTGGATAAATGTAGAAATTTAAAAAAACTGCTAAGATCATACTTTAAAGGGTTTTGATGAAACTATAAAAATAATAATAAATAATAATATTTTTGACAGAAAAATCTGGAAAACAAATAACTACTGACACCTAGTGGAGAACTAGAACATAGAACATTAACAACATTGACTCAGAAATTGGCAAGATGCCCAGAAACAAAGAATAATCTGTTCCCTTGAACTTTAATGATCCTCAGAAGGCAGCTGGATGGGAATAAAGAAAGAATACATACTGGGCCAGCCATAAGATTAAAAAGTGTCTGAAGAAAAAGAAGTACTCTGACAGTTATCTAAACTCAAGAATTGTTTACAGAAAAGAAAAACTTTGACTCTGGGCTAATCTTTTAGGGAGGAATTTACAGGAAGGACTCATGGTGGCTAAATATACTGAATAGCAATTCTGACTGGTTGACAACTGACTCCTGAATAAAAGAACTGTTATGAAATATGATTTTAATGATGCCTTGACAATTAGAAATACAGTGTATTATAAAAACTATATATAAAGATAAGAACTATACAAAATTGGGCTGTTTGGATACTGAGTTTGGCTGGTTTGATTAGGCTAATTATAGAGACTGTGGCACTGATGAAGGACTATTTAAAAGGGGGAGACAGCATGGATATTGCATACTTATCAAAAAATGACAGAAAACCACATTTAATACTTATCCCTGAAGGACCTAGCCTGGAATATCAAAGACCTCCAGAAGCAACATTTCAAGACAAGACAATTACTTTCCAGGAGCAAATGTATAACAGATACAAATGACAATAGATTCAAACCATGAGGAGATAAAAAATAACTTTGACAACACAAATGAGCCCAGCTGTAATCTAAACCCACAATCAAAAAACATTGAGAAAATGATGGTAAAGAATGAACAAACAAATAATTAATGTATTGGTTAACCAGGATGCTTACACTTCTTACATAAACTTACTATAAGCAATATATAAAAAACAATGGTGACAATTTGTCTTAATGATCTTAAAGTGGAAATCATCATAGAATGATATGTACTACAAGGCAATACAATATCAACTATCCTTTTGTCAGCCTGCCTTGAAGAAGTATTTCACAAACTAGACTGAGCAAAACATAGAATAAAAATCAATGACACCTATTTAAATCATTTAAGATTTGCAGATGACGTTGTTCTCTTCTCATAAGACTCAGAAGAGCTGCAAAGACATATTACAAGAGCTGCACAAAGCAGGAAAACCATTTGATTTAAAAATAAACCTGAAAAAGATCCAGGTTAAGTTTAATAAATTCACCAAAGAAAGACAAAAAAATTATATTTGGAGAAGAACTACCGTAGATGTAGTTGACCACTACATATACCTTGGTCAATGGATCTCAATGGAAGGTGATACAATAAAGGAAATTGAACAATGTGTTAAATGTGATTGGTAGGCATTCAGCAAACTAAGTCTAATTTTCAAGAACAACCTCTCCCTATGCCTGAAGAGAATTTTTTTCAGTCAGTGTATGTGCCCTCTGTTCCAACATATGCCAGTGAAACATAGACACTAACCCCATAATCGATACAAAAGCTACAAGTGGCACAAAGAGCCATGGAAAGATGCATGATCAGCATTATAAGACAAGATAGAAAGAACTGCACATGGATTAGAGAACAAACAAAAGTATATAACATCATCAAGAAAGTAAAAGAATTGAAATGTAAATGGGCTGGTCACATAGCAAGAAGAACTGATGGCAGGTAGACCTAGGCAGTCATAGAATGGATACTACTTGATAAAAAGCATCCATGAAAGAGACTAAAACAAGATGGAGTGACGACATTAGCAAGTATTCCAGGTCCAATTGGCAAAAGAAAGCTCAGGACTATATAGGTTGGAAACATATGAAAGATGCCTTCATCCTGCAGTGGATAGACAATGGCTAAAATGATGATGATATACACACACACACACACACACACACACACACACACACACACATACTGTATATATATACACACACACACACTCATATACGTTTGTGTATATAATCATATACACACACATACACACAAATAAATTAGATTATGCAGACCCTGTGTAAATGTGTATCTTTTCAGGTGGTTTATTAATAATATCCTAACTTGAACAGATAGAAGCTGTTTTTAATCTTGAAATGTTGAGCTTTGTTGTGGATAGCCTCAAGAATTATTCAACAATGCTCATCTATATTATATTTATGATGTGGTGAGAAAAGTCCAGAAATAGTTTGGATATTATTTTAAAAATGTAGAAATTAAACCATTATTGGTGGAATGTATAAATAATCTACATAACCATTATGTGCGTGAATTGTACTGAATTAATCACTATAGTGTGCAAATTATTCTTCTCCCCCACCACATTGTGAAGAAGGATCCCTATTGCTAATCAGCTTCATTTCTTTGAATTAATTTTAGTCCCCCAGACCTATGTTTCTATTCAGAATTTGTTTGGTAGTGGGACTGGGCAGCACTTGGAAACATGACAGCAATTAACCCAGCTGCAGAGTGTAGCAAGCTGAGAAAATCTCTATCATTTTCAGACATGGGGGCGTTTGCAGGAGGAACCTTCTAGTTGCAGCCTTTTTTATTTTATAATTGCACTAACAGATGCTGAAGGAGAGCTAATTTTTTTTCAGTCTTGGGTGTCTCTCACTTTCTCCTTACCACCTGTGAAGACAACCACTTTCACCCTTGAAAGCTGTGTTTAATAAGCCTTTCTCAGTGGCACGTATCAATTATTACTCAAGTACTTTGGCTCAGGCGGGTAACTGTAAAGCTATTGAGTTAAAGCAATAATGAGTGGGAAGCCAACCCTCGCCATGGGGCAGCCACAACAAACCGGGGGCTCTGTTGTTAAGTGAAATTTGCCTTTTTCATGCTGGGCTTTCAGTTTGGAAACCTGAAGATTGTCCCCTTTCCCCCCACCCCACCCCCACCCCAAGCCATCTGCAACATTTCAGATGGCTTCTTTATAAAATGTGTGGTGAGAAGGAAATTAAAAGCCCAACTGTATGTAAATAGGAACCTGAGCGAATGCATTCAGCAGCTCTGGGGAACGAGCAGCTGTGATTTGCCAAGCCATCCAGAAAATTAAAAAGATTGTTTTACAAACAGGCAGAGGAGGTGTGTCGGAACACGACACCCTGGGAGTACACATAGCTTACTGAAGGCAGCTTTGTGAGGATTTCCTGTGATTTAAACACAGTTTCTCAGTCTTTTGGCATGAGACAGACCATTGCGAGAGCAAGTTTTATCAAGGGCTTATGCCTTTGAAGCATTCTCCCTCTCATCCAGAGTTTATTTTCTAAACTCAGAAAAAAGTGCCAAACCTTTTTACATCTAAAGGCTGTGATATTTCTGAGCTTGGAACACAGATGGTGATCTACATCCAGATGTATAGGTGTGATATTGATGTCTTAGGAACTTTCTGTAATGGCTCCCACTATCTCTTAAGTGTTGAATTCTCCTGAGATTAATAGTTGGGGTTTACATGCCATTCTTCTGCAGGGCCAGAACCATAACCAGCACTGCTGTATCTCTGCCTCTCCTGACTATCAGAATAGTCACAAATTACTTTTGCAAAAGGTCTAAATTCATCCTCCAAATGATTTTTGAAATTTGATTGAAATTTATTTATAGCTTTTGGGCTACAGTAAATGCTACTAAAACAAATTCCCATCAGTTTTTTTAAAAAAATGTTCAAAAGAAATATGTGTCCTTTCTCTATATTATAAAATAGGAATAACTGAATTAGTTTTTCAGGATGTGAAAGCCAACCCAAATCCTTGAAAAATGTAATTATCATTAGTTATTTATTAATATAAATTATATAGTGACTGATTTTTCATGATAAACATAGTAGGGAGATATCTGTCCTTAGTGAAAATAAAATAATAGAATGTTTCTTAAATCATGCCTTTTATCTTTATACAATGTGCTTTGGCATCACAGGCTGTGTACCTGGAATTAAAAAAGAAGTTTTAAACAGGGTTAAAATGTATCTAGCTGGAAAAATAATCCTGAAAATGCACGAAAATATCTGTAAGAATAATTCATTTGATTAATAGCTGCAGATAATAGAACCATTCCTCTTTAGTGTTTCATTTTCTTAAAAAGTGGAAAAATGAAGCTCCTCTTTTGTGACTTAAAGGCAGAAGAAACACAAGGATAATTCAAAATCTATGGTAAGACTGACTCATCTTTTGTAAATCTACAAAAGAGGTAAATCTTTAGTAAAACATGAGTGGACAAGGTGAAGCTATACCTTAGGAAATACCTCATATATTCAATACTATATAGATATAAAATAGAAGAACAGGAATGTCTTTGCTTCCCATCTCTCATATATTTGGATGCCGTTTGAGTCAAACTGGTTACAAGCAATATGAATTCAATCTGGACTAGTTTGGTTTAGTTAATATAGACTTTATATAGTTAAAATTATGGCAGATAGGAATATGTCACACAATATATTTGCAAAATGTGTGCTTTTGTTTTCCCGTAAAAGGAAGTTTATGAAAAGCAATTGTAAGTTCTGTTTTAACATGATTTTTAAATGGAAGTTGACATAGTCCAATCATGTTACCAGGCAATGGAGGGCTTGCCTTGAAACTTATTCCCAGTGTTCATTCCCCTCATGGAAGAACCAGCTTAAAACATAGAAGCCAAGTCAATATTCCATATCCTTCCAACATTGCTTTCTGCTGTTTTATTGATACCATGATAAAGATGGTGCTTTCTTTTTCAGTCCTCAGCAGCCTCTCTGACCTATTCCTGCATGCCAAAGGCTAAATTGCCATTTGAGAATACAGTATTTATAAATTTTGCATCAGGATCTCTGACCTAGGCTATATAAACTCTTGTTCTGCCTCAGGCAATGCCTGTGTGGTGAACTCAGGCAGTGTGATGGTTCCAGTTACAAAAATCAAATCATTGTGTCAAAATAATCTTTGAAGAGTGATCCCTGTTTTGAAGTCTCTTCCTTCCCCAAACATGCTTTTGGAGAAGAGGAACCTGGCATGAAAAAGAACAAGAAAAAGGGGGGGGGGGAGAAAGCTAAGTGTTTCATAGCTTCTCTTGAAAACCACATGTAATTGAGATCTAATAAGGGAGAAAGGGGTCTTCTTTTTCTCCAGGAAACAAGCAGCTGTAGCAGAATTGTATTTTGGAAACAGCCTCACCTGAAAGAAGAAAAAGCTTTTGGACAGGAGGTGCAAATGAGCTTTAAGTGTTTTGTTTGTTTGTTTTAAATTAAGACGAAATAGAAGCATTTTTATTCCTAATATATAGTATAAGTTATATGCTTTCAACAGTTCTCTGATTCTCCTATTGTACAACTCTGCAGCACTTAAAAATCAGAGACAAGAGTCACAAAAACTTGAAAAGGCCTCTTTGTAAGCATGATGGAAATGTAGCTGATATTTTCCATTTTAATAAATATGTAGGAGATTTCAGTGGCTCTTAAGTGGGGGAGAAGGGGAACAGACATCCTGGAAATTGCAACCCATCTTGAAGCAATAATTATATAAGAACATAAAAAGAAGGGTTAGATCCAGAGTTGAGTAGAACTGAATTCTGTAAACTAGATATTCCCACCTGTAGAAATGGAGTAGAAACCATTTCCTTTCTCCCTCTTGCTCTATACCAATGTACTAGGACTTAGTCCACTAGGCATTATTAAATATAGACTTCCTTCTTTGGTTGCATACCTACACAAGTATCTAAAAATAAGCTCTATTGAATTTAGTGGTCCTTCTGATTACACAGATTTGATTGTTGTGTTCACCTCGGTTGTTGGGGAAAGTGTGAATCAGTCAAAGAAACTCCATTATGCATCTTTCTACCTTTGGCTCTGTGGAATACTCTTCCCACAGAGATTTGGCAGTTTCTTCAGCCTTGAAGAGCTGGCTCTTCCCATAAGCAAGATTGTATTCGGATGTATGAAAGATTGCTGCATCAGAGTGCCATGAGTTTTTATATGGTTTTTACTGTTTGAGTGCTGACCAGCATTCTTAAAATATGGATGGCTATATAGGTTTTTTTAAAATAAAAAAGTAAAATAAATTTTAAAATCAAATGAACATTGTAATCAGTTTTTTCTACACTGATGAACCTCTAGAACATAAGAACATAAGAACATAAGAAGAGCCATGCTGAATCAGGCCAAAGCCCATCGAGTCCAGCATTCTGTGTCACACAGTGGCCCACCAATTGTACATGGGGATCTTGAACAGAAAGAGAAGGCAAAACCCTCCCTTTCCCTTGACCCCCAACAAATGGTACCCAAGGGAATCCTGCCTGCCTCAACCAACATAGAGGTGGCACATGGACATCTGTTTTAATAACCACCGATACACTTTGCATCCATGAATCTATCTAGCCCTGCCTTGAAGCTGTGAAGGCTGACAGCTGTCACGACCCCTTCAGGAAGTGAATTCCATAAATCAACGACCCTCTGGGTGAAGAAATATTTCCCTTTATTTGTCCTCACTTTCTTAGCTATGAGCTTTAGGGAGTGCCCCCTTGTCCTGGTATTGTGTGATAGAGAAAAGAATTTTTCTCTATCCACCTTTTCTATCCCATGCATGATTTTATACACTTCGATCAAGTCACCCCTTAAACACCGTCTTTCAAGGCTGAAGAGACCAAGGCGTTGCAATCTGGTTTCATAAGGGAGGCGCTCCATTTCCTTGATCATTCTTGTTGCCCTTTTTTGCACCTTTTCCAGTTCCATTATATCCTTCTTGAGGTGCGGTGACCAGAACTGTACACAGTACTCCAAGTGTGGTCTCACCATCGATTTGTACAGAGGCAATACAACACTTGCTGACTTACTTTCGATTCCCTTCCTAATCATGCCAAGCATGGAATTTGCTTTTTTTACTGCTGCTGCGCATTGGGTTGACATCTTCATCGAGCTGTCCACCAAAACCCCAAGATCCCTTTCTTGGGTTGTCTCAGAAAGTTTGGTCCCCATCAGTTGGTAAGTATAATTGGGGTTCTTTGCCCCGATGTGCATAACTTTGCACTTGTTTAGGTTAAAATGCATTTGCCACTTTGTTGCCCACTCACACAATTTCGAGAGATCCTTCTGGAGCTCCCGACAATCAGTTTCACTTTTCACAACCCGGAACAATTTAGTGTCATCAGCAAACTTGGCTACCTCACTATTAACTTCTACATCCAGATCATTGATGAATAAATTAAAAAGTAAAGGTCCCAAAACTGAACCTTGGGGTACACCACTTCTCACTTCTTTCCATCCGGAGAATTGTCCATTTATTGCCACCCTTTGCTTCCTACAATTTAGCCAGTTACCAATCCAGGACAAGACCTGTCCTCTAATTCCGTGGCTGGAGAGCTTTTTTAGGAGCCTTTGGTGAGGAACTTTGTCAAAAGCCTTTTAAAAGTCAAGATATACAATATCAACTGGGGCCCCTTTATCTATGTATTTATTTACACCCTCAAAGAATTCTAACAAGTTAGTAAGACATGATTTGCCTTTGCAGAAACCATGTTGATTTTCTTTCAGCAATGCCTGTTTTTCTATGTGCCCTGTAATTTTATCTTTAATAATGGTTTCCATCAGTTTGCCTGGAACTGAGGTTAGACTGACTGGTCTATAGTTTCCTGGATCACCTCTGGATCCTTTCTTGAAGATCGGGGTTATATTTGCTTCCCTCCAATCCTCCGGTACAGTGCCTGATCTTAGAGAAAGATTGTATATTTTAGCTAGAAGTTCAGCAATTTCACACTTGAGTTCCTTGAGAATTCTAGGGTGGATGCCATCTGGACCCGGCGATTTGTTGACGTTTAGTTTAGAAAGGCATGCAAGAACATCTTCCTTGTTTATCTCTATCAGGTTTAATTCTTCTATTTCCCTCCCTGGGAAAACTAATTCAGTGGCAGGCAGATGTTCTCTATCCTCCTCGGTGAAAACGGAGGCAAAGAAGTCATTTAGCCTCTCAGCAATCTCCTTGTCTTCTCTGATTATCCCCTTCTGACCATTGTTATCAAGTGGCCCAACTGATTTTCTGGTTGGGTTCCTGCTTCTGATGTACTTAAAAAAGGTTTTGTTATTATTTTTAATATTCTTGGCTATATGCTCCTCAAAGTCTCTCTTGGCTTTCATGACTATCGCCTTGCATTTGGTCTGCCAGAGTTTGTGATCCCTCTTGTTCTCCTTGGTAGGAAGAGCCTTCCATTTCTTAAATGAGTTTTTCTTCTTTCCAATAACCTCCTTTACCTCATTCGTAAGCCATACTGGTATCCTCTTGGACTTTCCAATCCTCTTTCTTCTTTTAGGAATGCATTTTATTTGAGCCTGCTGTAACGTATTTTTAAACAGTTTCCAAGCATTTTGGAGGGATTTGACTTTTTTTACTGTTCCTTTTAGTTTCTTCTTTACTATTTTCCTCATTTTGTCAAAATTTCCTCTGTGAAAGTTTAAGGTCTCTGTGTTAGTTTTCACTGACAATTTGCTATCCATGGTTAAGTTGAAGGTTATTGTGTTGTGATCGCTGGTTCCTATGGGCTCGGTTACAAGGACATCATGAACCAAATCCTGTGCATTAGTTAGAACCAAGTCCAGGATCCCCTTTCCCCTGGTAGGTTCCATGACCATCTGCTCAAGGGAATAATCGGCTAACATGTCGAGGAACCTTGTCTCTCTTTCATGTGTAGAACAAGAATTTACCCAATCTATTTGGGGATAGTTGAAGTCCCCCATTATGACTACCCTATTTCTTTTTGAGGCCTCCTTAAATTCTTTTTCCAAATAGCAATCTGCCTCTGGAGTTTGGTTGGGAGGGCGATAGCAGATCCCTAATGTCAGATTAGTTTCCTGTCCTGGGATTTTTATCCACAATGTTTCTGTGGGTGAGTTTGAATTTTCTTGAATTTCGAGTTCATGAGATTCTAACTCCTCATTTATGTACAAGGCCACGCCACCACCATTTCTCCCTCTCCTGTCCATCCTATACAATTTGTAACCTGGAATCCTTGTGTCCCATTGGTTTTCATCCGTTCACCAGGTTTCTGTTATGCCGATAATATCAATATTATTTTCCTTCACCAAGCATTCCAATTCCCCTATTTTTGCTCGAATGCTTCTAGCATTTGTGTACAGACCTTTATATGTAATTTTCTGGTGCACTTTCAACTTTGACTGTGGATTTTGATTGTAGAATTTGGTTGTAGAATTTGTAGATGGTCTACCATGTCCTTCTGCTTGACTATTACAATTTAGTTTTCCTGTTGACTCACCAATGTGTGCATAACTTCCTCCCTCCATATTAGGCAGTGCGCCTTCTCGAACCGGAAGCTGCCCAGCTCCTGTCGACTTGCCCCTATGAATCAGTTTAAAAGCTGCTCTGAAACCTTTTTAATATTAATCGCCAACAGTCTGGTTCCATTATGGTTCAAATGTAACCCGTCCCTTCTGTACAGGTGTGGCTTGTCCCAAAATGTTTCCCAGTTCCTAATGAATCTAAACCCTTTCTCCCGGCACCACTGCCTCATCCACGCATTGAAGCTCCTGAGCTCTGCCTGTCTAGCTGGCCCTGCGCATGGAACAGGTAGCATTTCTGAGAATGCAACCTTGGGGGTCCTTCTACCTAGCAACCTAAATTTGGCTTCCAGGACCTTCCGCTTAGCTTTTCCAATGTCATTGGTACCGACATGTACCACAACAGTTGGCTCCACCCCAGCACTGTCTATCAGCCTGTCTAGATGCCTCGTGATGTCCACAACCTTTGCACCCGGCAGGCAGTTTACCATGTGGTCAACGCTTCCATCACAAACCCGTCTCTCTATATTTCTAACAATTGAATCACCCACAAGAAGCCCCCCTCCCACCACCCACGGAGAAGTATCCTCAGTGCAAGAGGATATGGGCACATCCTCCAGGGAAGGGGTCTCAACTAAGGGAGCGTGTCCCTCTTCCACAGATTGATGTCCTCCCTGCCCAAGATCTCCATTCTCCAAAGCAGCTGGAGAGCTGCTCAGCATGGAGTGGGACGCTCCTGCTGCATCCCTGAAGATCTTCTCCTGCCTCGCTATCTCTCTCTGCTTCTCCAGGTCTGCTACCTTGGCTTCAAGGGAAAGAACCTGTTCCCTGAGAGCCAGGAGCTCATTGCACCGATCACACACCCAAGACTTCTGTCCAGCAGACAGATAGTCATACATGTGACACTCAATACAAAACACTGGGAAGCTCCCCTCCGTCTGCTGGCTATCTATCTCCATTTCTTGTTATTATATGTTTGCTGTTATTATTATACTAATTATTATTTAAAAAAAACACACAACTTTTTTTGGGTTGTTCAAATTTTTTGTTTTGGTCTCAGTTTACTTTTTGGATTTTTTTTTTCTTACTTGTTTTAGGATTTTATCACGCGCCGTCAGGGGTGCGATGGCTGCTAAAAAAAAGGTGAATTTGTAATTAAACAAGAAACCCCATAAACTTACCAGGGCTCAGCAGGTTCCTTGCCCCACAAGGAAGAATGAGCTGCTTGCTCCCAGCTACCAGGGATTAGCCAGCAGGGAGGCTGCAGCAGAAAGCTCCACCCCCTCCAAACCTGTGCTGAGGGCAAACTTTAGAAGAAAGGGGAAGGAGAAACCCCTTTTATAGCTTCTAAAGAAATAAAAAAAGGTGAATTTGTAATTAAACAAGAAACCCCACAAACTTACCAGGACTCAGCAGGTAATTCTTCCCAAGGTTCCTGCCAAGTTTTCTAGTCCCCTTTTATTTCCTGTTTTCATTCCTTATTTGAAAGAGCTCTGCCCAAGCAAAAGCAAAAGCAGCTGCCTCTCTGGCCCACAAGGAAGAGTGAGCTGCATTTCTTCTGAAATGCAATGCAAATGTTCCCTATTTTCTTCAGAATCAGATAAAAATTTGATTATGTTTCAGATTGATCATCTTATTCTAAAAGTCAACATGTGTTAAACAGAACCTTCAGCTTTTTTATTCTGTTAAACAGAACCTTTTTTTATTCTGTTAAACAGAACCTTCAGCTTTTTTATTCGTGTATGCAAATTCACAATTAAGCAGGCAGGATGTATCTGTTTAATTAAAAGAGAAGTTAATTTCAGGAGCATACTGTATGTATAGATAAAATAATTTGCAGAAGAATAGTCATGATAGTGCTTTTCATCAAAAACAAAACAATTTTTGTACATCTTAATGACTAATAACTTTACTAAGACATAAACATAAACACTGCCAGCAAATACCTCCCGCCGTCCGGTACGCTCCCACAGAGAGGGCCTCCTCAGGGAGCCGTCGGCCAGACAGTGCCGGCTGGCGACCCCCAGGGGGAGAGCCTTCTCTGTGGGAGCTCCCACGTTATGGAACGAGCTCCCCCCCGAACTCCGTATAATAACAGATTTACGCACCTTCCGTCGGGAACTAAAAACATTCCTTTTCCGACAGGCCGGCCTGGCATAGAAGCTTCTGAGTATTTTTTAAGATTTTAAATTTTGTATGTTTTGGGTTTTAGGATTTTGGCCAAATGATTTAATTTATTTTTAATTATTTTAAATCTTGTATATTTATATGTTTTTTAAAGTTTAGGCTGTACACCGCCCCGAGTCCTTCGGGAGAGGGGCGGTATAGAAATTTAATAAAATAAATAAATAAATAAATAAACATTATAAAAGCAGAAATACTGTAGTTCCTAAGGAAAAGAAAATGTGCTTTAGAAGTCAGTTAATTGGTGGCCAAAATATTATGGCTATCCCTGGTCTTGTTAGGAAATTATTGAATATTCTTCTGATGAGACCCTAGCTGTGATACTATTTCTATTTACAGAAACATTTGATTCCAACCTAATTAAAATGATGGTTAGCACTTTCTTTTTAACTATAGAGTTTAAGGCTTTACTGTGGTTTTATTTTTATGTTTTCTTCTGTCATTTATTTTATTTTGTAGCAAGAATTTCTTGATTTGAATTTTACTCTTGGGCTTATATAAACTTTAAAAACAAGCAGTATGATACAAGCTTCATTGACTTTAGTATGTAAAGAGCAATTAAAACTGTATTCAATTAAGTTATATATTAAAATCAATTAACACCTGCAGCTTTGAAAACACCATCGGCCCATGAAAACATTTATTGATTTTTTTTCACATCAGAATGGGAGGACCTATATTTGACTTTATTCCCCATGAAAACAAAAACAATCTGCATTTATTCAAGAATTTGCTTTGTAAAATAACTGGCTTACAATGCTATAATTATACAGCTATAAACAAATATGGTTGACAAAATAGCAAATATCTCATAGGAAACCTATAAAAATAATAATAGATTGCTTACAATAATCTCCCAACATTAACCCTCTATATTTAGCATATAGGATAAATTCAGGCAAAAGCTGTCCAGTTCAGACAAAAATAGTCCAATTCATTACTACATCGATGAGCAATTATCCAAAAGACTCTTGCATTTAATTTCAGTAAAATTGTAATTTAAGCCTGAACATTCCTCTTTTGTTATAGGCATTTTGCTTTAGAATAACAATGAAAAACTATAACTTGATTGATAATGGCAACTATAAAGGCAATATAAAGTATAACTGACATCAATTTCAATATCCATTATATTAAAAAAAGACTTTAAACTCTTCAATTTGGAGCAAAAATATACGGTATCACTTTTGAATTCAATGTGAGTAAAATCTCCACCATTTGTAAGGAAACACATTTGCAAGGAGAAGTTATTCTTCAGCAGAACTGTGCAGTAGAACTTTGAAAGGGCACTTTATTTTGACAAAGATTTGAAAGAAACGGCCTTATAAGGCTGCTTCTTGAAGTAATGCAACCCTTGTTTTGTCTTCTATAGCAATATCCAGAAAATATCCCTGGGTGTGCATGGAATTCTCCTCTACTCTTAGAACTATTGGTTAAGATGCAGGTGTCAAACTCGATTGCGTCACATGACGTATCGCAACGTTTTTTGCCTTTGTGGAGCTAGTGTGGGCATGGCCTGCATGTGACGCATCTGGCCCATGGGCCGCCAGTTTGATACCCCTGGGTTAAGATATTCAGGCATGCAAAGTGCTAGAAATTCACATTGGCTCATCCCCTTGGCAATTGCATGAAAGAATTAATCAAGAGAAAACTAAATTACCTTACATGAGCCTAGTGTTCATATGTACTTGGAAGGGCTTAGTCTCCTCTGTAGATCACCTTAGCAACTTTAGTATGAACAGGTTATCCTTGAAATTTACTTCCCATTTGCTTGAGAATCTAAGAAATAATTTCCAGTGCAAACCAATTACAGTGTCATTGTAGCTGAATACACAATATACACTGGTGCACTTTCATACAAAATTCTGTATATTGAGGAATGCTAAACAGTAAGGAATGTGGATATTTTAGGGATTTTTTAATGAGAGAAAGAAAATGAATCAATATGTGAAACCTTTTATACAGACTGTGCAGTCCTAATTATCTGTTCAGTTATAAATTCTTAAATTATGTCTTATATACCATTTCAAGAGAAAAAATTATCTGTTTGATATTTTAAAAATAAGAAGTGGCAGATAAATACTTTTAACAAGTGAAAGGGGGGCCTTTTCTGGGGTATGGGAGCAAATGGGAATTTTCTTAATGGTACAACTGAAGCATTAAGTCTAGTGAAGTTTATATAAAAATCGCACTGCTGGTAATTAGCATTTTGAAGTTTGGCAAACTCCAAGGGCTGCAGAAATGGGGAAGCTGCATATATGTCATGAGTCACCTACATGAAGGCCTGGAATAATGCATTTTATTTTAAGTAAGGAGAGCATTTATGTGAGGAGAACATTTATGGAGAAAGTATAACTCTCCCACATTTTCCTGTGTTAATCTTCCTGTAGAATTCTATTGAACATACTGTAAGTGCAGAGCATCCATTCAGAATGAGAAACACATTTCACTGCATCAGAGAGAAAATCCTAGCAAATATTTTTTAATAATCCAATTATTGGAGACCCTAATAATTCATTTAAATTTCTTGCAAGCTGCTATTCAGATACAAGTCCAAAGTAGAATCAGATGATTTTTCAGAAGTGGAAATCAATATTCTATCATTTTTTACCTCTGATTTGCTTGCTGTATATATAAAATCAGTGGGATACGCATACACATTCATTCAGGAGAACCACTTTCAACCTTGAGACACCTAAGGACATGCTGAATTGTTCTTATTTTGTCACTTCAGTGTTGTGAGAAGTAACTGTTACAATTATATGCTAATCAACATTTCATTAACCATTTTTTTCCAAAACTCAATATTTTCTAATGAAGCTTCCTTGTTAATTTATATATTCAAGGATCAAATGCACTGACACCACAATACGCTATATATAACATCACACATTTGTATATCCCTATAATTTTTATTCTGTGTCTTTGGCATGCTTGATTAATGCATCAGGCCATCAGTCTGATTGATTTGTAGCACCCACTATCTCTTCCCCCCCCACTCTAAATCTATTTTGCCAAGCAATAAAATATTGTAAAGGCAAATAATCCTCACTCAGAAACGCACAGCTGGAACAACTAAGGTTACTTTAAGTGATGGAGATGATCTCTTCCTCTATTAAACTTAAACCCATCATGCATACACTGCATAGAGAAAATTATTATTCTATTTCTCCTGCCAGGCAGAGCTTCCCATGAATAGTCTCTTCCGCTCTCCCAACTTCTGAAAAGAGATGTGTAAGACTGAAAGCAAATTCAAGTAGAGTAAGTAGGATTTTCCTCTTTTATTACAAAATAATCCCCTCAAATTCAGGGAAAGTATTTCTACTGATATTGTCTTAGAATGCAGTGTTTCCTGGGTGACAGATTTTATATTAGGCAGCCAAATACTATAATCTTCTGCCATAAAATGTCTACAGATGCAAGGCCTTTTTGATATGCCCAGGAAACTAGGAAAATATATTTGCCAGCAGGACTAACAGTCCCCTCTGAGTTGTATGTATTATGAGATCTAAAAGTAGGATGGAAATTAACCATGATTCAATCAAGTAAAGACTTTTGTTTGCAACTCTGAGGTTTTATTATTTAGGTGAAAGAGATCAATGTAAACTAAAGTAGGGCTTTCCTAGGCCTGAGTTCAAACTATTTGCCCTGCTTCTAGTTAGGTAGTTAATAGGTTTTTCTCACATTCCTGGGGAAATGGTGAATATAAACCTTCAAACATGGAATCATTCTTGTGTATAGCCCCAAGACAAGTGGCTCAACTAGCTTGCATTGGAATCCTATGTTCCTCATTTGAAATTATTCCATGTTTTCTAATAAGCCAAATGGTTAGGAAGTTAACACTATATAGATATTAAATGGTTTTAAGGGAGTTGCTGTACCTTTTTCTGGCTAGAATTATTCTGGTAATTGAATTTTGACATGACTTTTTCATGAGACAGAAATTTTGCAACAGGTGGAATAAAGCACAATTAAAAGCAGGCTAGGCCAGACTATTTGCTCATGTGTGGCAATATTTTTATTATGATCAGGAAAAACTTTCCAAAGTCTAAGACAAAAGTCTGTTCATTTAACTATGACCATAGATTTGAATAATAGGAGGACATACCGGTACATATTCAGAAACACGCAGCATACACATCGATGTATAATATATTAAATACATTGCATACATAAACATACCCTCATATATAAGCCTTGGTTCATGGTGTGGAAAGAAAGTTTATTTTATTTAGAGGAAAAAGACATTTTTCCCTACAAGCAATTTCTTATTTGTCCATTACATGTGATCTTTTTTCTTTATTCATGAGAAATTCCTTTTCTATCTGTGCTATGTGACTTATAGAAACTGCATTCAGAATACGCATCATGGAATACAATAAATAGTAATCACGGAAGGCTTACAAAGAAGAGAAATGTCATGGTTCCCAATAGATGAAACCCTTCAAAAGAACTTCGAGACATTGTTTTCCTTAAAGAATCTTTTATTTGGGAAACAAAGTATCAGCACTACATAGTTGAACCCAAAAACTAAATTCCCCTCTCCTGGATACAAAGTAACAAAGTACAATAAACAGTCATAAAGCACATTCCCCAATTAGCTTGAAATGCTGGCTTTCTCCCCAGCTCTCCAGCCCACCAAAACATTATCAGCTCTGGACCCAGTTTGTCCTTGGATTCCCATGGCAGAGTTATTATTATTATTATGACTAACTGAACTGTCATTCCAATCCCCCTTCCCAGCACCAACTAATTCTAAAAGCATAGAGAAAATGGCTGCATTTTCATTTGTTGTCAAAGTAAGAACATCCAATGTTAGCAGCGTTGACATCCGGCCCCCCTTACAAAAAGGACAAATCCTGTAATGCAAGCAAAATCATACGTTAGGGGTTGCCTTTTGGTTTGTTAGGGTGTTTCTTATAGAACTTATCAATTAGTCGGTCAGCTTTTGCATCACTGGCTTTTACCCAGGTAGCTTCAGACAATGGATACCCTTTCCATTGCACTAAGTACTGTAGCTTCCCTTTAAAAAAGACTAGAGTCAAGAATACATCTCTCTTCATAGTGAGTCTGTCCTGCTTCTATGAGAGGTCCAGGTGTCTTCTTGGGGGGAGGTTGTAAGGTGGAGTCCTGAAAAGGTTTCAGCAGGCTACAATGGAACACATGGTGGACTTTCCCTAAGAGTCTGGGAAGCTTTAATTCTACCGTGACCTGGTTAATGATCCTTACAATGGGGAAGGGCCTAGGTATTTTGGTCCTAAAGCTTCCTACTAGGTAACTTAAGCCATAAATATTTTGTGGACAAATAAGCCTTTCCCCCAACTTGGAATGACCTTTGAGGAGCTCTCTTTATATCTGCTTGCTTTTTATATGTCTCAGAAGCCTTTTTCAAAGCAGTTTTCATGGTTCTCCAGAGTTCTTCTCACCCCCTCACCCACTGATCAAGAGTTTGGGAAGTGGAAGGTCCCTGAGGATATTCAGGTATTGCGCTGAACTTTTTTCCTGTGGCCACTTTAAAAGGAGTGAAACCGGTGCTGCTGTGAACAGAGTTAGTGTAAGCCACCTCTGCAAAAGGGAGGAGGTCAGTCAAGTTTGTCTGCTGTTAACCACATAGCATCTGCCATACTGTTCCACCATTGAGTTCGCAGATTCAGCCGCCCCATTGGTAGATGGGTGAAAAGCCAATGACACTCCTTGAGACAAGCCAATTAGCTTAAGAAAACCCCTCCAAAACTTGGCTGTAAACTGCACCCCCTGGTCTGAGATTATACGGTTTGGTGCGCCATGCAGTCTGTAGATGTGTTTCATTCCCTTCTCCCACCAGATAAACAGCTTCCATTTGTCTAACCAGGCTAGTCCCAGGATCACAGCCTCAGTCATTTTTGGAGCCACCATGAAATGAATGAATTCCCAGTGTTCACCTATTTCTAAGCATATGGGTTCTGTTAATTGCGTGACTAAAGTTCCTCCCATTAGGGAGCCATCGGCTTGCTCAAACCTCACTGGTTTGGAGAGCAGCCTTGCTCATATGCCCATTTTCAGGGCAAGTGGCAAGCTAATAATGGACCAGGAGCATCCTGAGTCTACTAGTACTTTCAGATCTACCTGTGCCCCTGTCTTAGGGATTATGAGCTTGGCAGACAGAGAAAAAGGTGGAATGGGTCGACTCACCATCAGGTCATTTTCTCCTTCATCATCACTGTCATAGGAGGGCAGAGTGGTGGAGGTCTGGTTTGGACCTCGCCACTCTCCTACATGGGCGATGTGACTTGGGCAATGGGTTCTTGCATGATACAGTTGGATTTCTCTTTCACCAGCTACTGGGCTGGTTTCTTTTTCACCAGTGGTTCCGGTCTATTCTGTTGTTGAGGGTAAGGGACTGGGTACCTTGCTGCTCAATGTCCCTGTTGTTCACATCTGAAGCATTTGATCGATGGGCCTGCAGGTGGCTTGGGGTTTTCTGTGGCCGCTGCAGTTGGAGGCTTTTGGGGGGGTGGCTGCCATCTGGGTTGATCTGGCCTTGGCCTGGCTTCTTGCAGTGGTGGCTTCTTATAGCGGACAAGCTGGATGTCCAGTCTTACTGCTGCCTGGTACCATTCTTGCAATTGATTAGGGACCGCTTGATAGATACAAGCCTGGGAGAGTTAGTTTAGTTTAGTTTATTCGGATTTATATGCCGCTCCTCTCCAGAGACTCGGAGCGGCTCACAACATATACATAAAACAATTTCAATCTAAATCGAAACAAACATTAAAAATGAAACCCCACACATACTCATCAATCACACCATAATCAACAATCATCCCCAGGCCCGCCGACAGAGGTAGGTTTTTAAATTCTTTCAGAAGGCCGGAAGAGTGGGAGAAACGCAGACTTCAGGAGGCAGTTGGTTCCAGAGGGCGGGCACCACAACAGAGAAAGCCCTCCCCCTAGGGCCTGCCAGACGACATTGTTTTGCCGATGGGACCCGGAGAAGGCCGACCCTGTGCGCTCTCACCGGTCGTAGGGAAGTATGTGGCAGAAGACGGTCCCTTGAAGTGATGAACTAGAAATTGCTCAGATCATCTCTCTATTCAGCCTATCTTGTGAAACTCTCACACATATTCCAGTGCAGGCCTGCCAGCTTGTCTTGTTTTATAAATTTGCTCCTCCACTTTGAGGGCTATGGATGGGTCCTCAAACCTTACTCTCAGCCCTAGGAGGAAGAGGTGGAGATCCCCCAACTCAGATACTTGCTTGTTGTATAAATTGTTTAGCCACTCGGATGCTTCCCCTTCCAAGTTGGCCGCAACCACGTCGATCATAGCAGCTGGATTCGGGTAGAACTAGGCACATCAATTCATGTGGGAATGCACTTGGTTGAGGAAGAAGATCAGCTTTTCCGGGTCTCCATAAAAAGTTGCTCGAAGGGGTGGCGCCATCAGCGGTTGCTGCACTCCCTAGTGAGCCTGCATTCCCAGTGGTTGCTGGCCTCCCATGGTGGCTGCAGCATCCTCAGTTGCTGCAAACCCCTCAGTAGTTGGAATATGTTCCGGGGCTGTAACCATCCCCACTGCTGTTGCTGCACTGCTGGTGGCTGCTGGCCCCCTGGTGGCTGGGGCATCCCCAATTGCTGTAGGACCCCAATGGTTTCAGTGGCTGCTGAAGTGGCACCCCTAATTGCTGCAGGCCTCCCAGTGGTTGCTGCATATTTGGGGGCTGTTGCCACCCGCATTGCTGCTGACCTACGGGCAGTTGTGACATCTCCAGTTGTTGTAGGCCCCCCTGAGGCAACTGCACATTCAGAGGCAGCAGCCAGCCCCACTGCTGCTGCTGTGCTCCCAACGGTTGCTGACTTCCTGGTGGCTGTATCATCCCCAGTTGTGGCAAGACCCCCAGCTGCTGTTGCACATTCAAGGGCTGTGGCCACCCCCACTGCTATTGCTGCACTGCCAGCGGCTGTTGGCTTCCCTGCTGTGGCATCCCCCCATTGCTGTAGAGACCTTGGACTGCGTGGCCAGTAGGCGTGTCGGTCCAGGCTTCAGCTGTCCTGGTGGTGGCTCAGGCTCTTGCCTTGACGGCGGCGCTCTGGGCTTCTGGAGGGGCGACAGTGCTCCAGGCTGCCATGTCTGGAGCAGAGGCTGGGGCTGTCCCTGTCTGCAGAGCTGGAGGCTAATGTAGGTGGCTTCGTGGATGGGGAAGCCACTTGCCCTGCACAAGTGGGACTGGGGCTTCCCCTCAGCATGAGTTGGTGACTGCCCCGCTGATCATCATGATCGATTGCATATGGAGAACAGGAGGGTTGTTCCCCACTTCTCATCTCTAGCTCCTCGAATCTCTCCACTAATTTCTCCACTGACTGACTACGGACTGCGGACAGGTACTTCCACTCAACAGAGTCCTCAGCAGTAGTTGATTTTGCGGCACTCCATCAGTCTGGGGAACACGACTTGCGAGAAGCCCCTCTTTGCAGCTTGACGTCATCTGCCTTTGAAGCACTTGATTGTGAAAAGGCCATCTTGAGGTGTCTGGAGTCTCCACTGGGTAGGGTTCAGTCCAATGACCAGATCAGTTGTCCTCGTGGCTTGGGTCTTGCTCCTATCTGGGAGACCTGAAAAGTTTCCTTCTCTGCCGGCATACTGGCCGGTGCTCCTTCCTCTGAGACGGCAGCCACAGCTGGGGTGCTGGTCTCAGGCGCCCTTCCTTTTCCATGTTGAGATCTTCCCCGAATCTTTGTTGGCCTATCCCTCGACTTTAGGGACAGCGATTGGCGCTCAGGACCCCAGGATGGATAGGTAAAATTGTAGTTTTTGGGTTAATGTTAGATGAAACCCTTCAAAAGAACTTTGAGGCATTGTTTTCCTTAAAGAATCTTTTTTTTCAGGAAACAAAGTATCGGCACTACATAGTTGAACCCAAAAACTAAATTCCCCTCCCTGGATACAAAGTAACAAAGTACAATTCCCACCCCCAATAAACAGTCATAAAGCACATTCCTCAATTAGCTTGAAGTGTGGGCTTTCTCCCCAGCTCTCCAGTCTGCCAAAACGTTATCAGCTCTAAACCCAGTTTGTCCTTGGATTCCCACAGCAGAGTTATTATTATGACTAACTGAACTGTCATTCCAATCCCCCCTCCCAGCACCAACTAATTCTAAAAGCATAGAGAAAATGGCTGCATTTTCATATGTTGTCAAAGCAAGAACATCCGATGTTAGCAGCGTTGACATCAGAGAAACTTTACAGACTATGCATGTTGTCTAAAGAAAAGTGGTTTCTCATGGTTGCATTACATTATACTCTCTCTTTCTCTCTGAATAATGGGGGCAAAACAAAAATTGGTATGTAATCTAAATTTCCCTTACATATTATATGATTATTGCATGAGCTAAAGAACATGTTGGAAGTTTATTTTTAAAATTGATTGCAGGGAATTAAATTTTTACTAGGATAAATGTAATAAGTAATTAGAAGTGGAATCTTCATTTTTAGGAGTGTCCTGTACAAGCAAAGTTAAAAGCTGATAGGGAAGAAGTCAGCACACCAGCAGGATTAAATGTTCAAAACAGAGTACTATCCAATGGGATAGTGACAAAATCAGTAAGGACTATTTTGAGATCAGGAATCAAGTTTTTTTTTTTGTTAACTTCATCAATGGTTAAATTCTACCATGGATCATTTAAGTAAAGTACAGGACATAATTAACTAATTCTGCAAACAGAGATCCTCTGAGAGATCAAAAGCACATTTCCTTCACACAACTCTTTGGCTAATGATGTCCTTGGTGTATCCCAAGTGGTGAATCAGTCTAGGGTTTCCCATGTAGGTATACAAGTAATCAGATTCTATAAATAAACCAATTTAATTTGGGTTGGAGAATACATCCATTAAATCTCAGGAGGGTGCTACAAAAAGCTAAGTTTATGATTAGGAGAATAAGATATTTCTCCTGTGAATCTTTCTGTCCAAAGAAGAAAACAAGCTCTGGAGATCTGTTCACTGAAGAATATTTTAGAATATATTGAGCTGCTGACATTAGTTTTGGTAAATTTAAATTCTGAACTCATGATCCATCTGTACATGTTAATTCAAAGGGATATTTATGAGAATGCATTACATTGGGTTTCTATGTTTATTATTATTAATTTAAAATAATCGTCTGTGATTAAATCCAGTTATAGCATATCCTCCAGCAGGGCATTAGTAAAAATTTCAATGATTGGAGGCCAGAATTAATGTAGTGGTTGTAAGTTTGATGATTAAAAATGACTCAATCATTAGCTTATCAGGAAAGGCAAACAGGAAGAAATTAAGAAAATTTTCTAATATGATACAGCTTAGAAAGATCAAAAAAAGGCTAAATAAAAGCTGAGTCTCATGTTGATGAGCTGAGATACCCAAGGGACAAATTCTTGAAGAGCAGCTGTGTAGAATCAGATGTAGCAAGAATAACAAGAGTCTTATAGCAACTTAAAAAGTAATGAGATTTTTGTGGCATAAGCTTTCACAGATTAGATTCTACATTTTTAAATTACAATTACAATGTCATAATAAAATGGTTACATTTGAATGTGCTGAATATGGCATATTCTGATTGTTCTGCCAAATATTAAGAAAATTTCTAGTGATACAAGTACCATGATGATGGGTGAATTTAATTATGTAAGCCATCAAAATACTCCCAAGTTTTTGTCTCTTTGAAGATTGAGAAGCAATGAATACTACCTGATGACCTAAGGCATGAAAAAGTATGCTTATCAGGTCGTGACCCTGTCTTGCTGACCTAAAACAGTTACTAGCCTAATGGTGAATCCCTGCATGGAATTTCAAACCTGTTTATTTACTAGGTTTATATGGCTGCCCATCTTACACAAGCGATCCAATAAAAACATCAATACAATAGCACACTACAGTAAATACAACACAAAAGAAAAATGGTCACCAAGGATAACAAATCAAGAATAAATGCATTCAGCTCACAGGTCTTCCTGATCCCTTGTCTGGCTGCAAAGCCAGGGCTTAAGGGCTTTACAAAAGACTAACAGGGTAGGGGCTAAGCTAATCTTAGGAGGAATGGTATTCCTGAGGACAGGCATTGCTATAGAAAAGGAATGCTTATCAGGTTGTGCCAGATGACAACCAATGAGACCTAGGCCATTACTCTACTGCCAGATCTGACAGGCAGAGACAATTGAAGACAGGTAGTCCATCTAATCCAGTCCCTTGCCTCATAGAACTTTATAGATGATACCCACCGTGTTGAATTCTATCTGAAAGCCTATTGGGAGCCAGTACAGCTCATAAATTGTTTGTGTCAATATATTCTGGGCCAGTTGTAGCTTCCAGATATTCTTGGACAGTCCCATGTAGAATACCTCACAGTAGTCCACTGAGGTCACCAAAGCATGTATAGTGTTGCATACTCCCGGAAATGCCACCATTGATAAATGTTTTGGAGTTGCATAAAAATCTCTTTGGAAAAATCTGCCATTTGTTCTACAGGTAAGTTCAAGAGGAACCCTAAACTGTGCAACTTTATCTGGAATTAAAGAGAGAAAATCAATGGATTCAGTCTCCAGACACCAAGTTATAGCATAACTTGTCCAGCCCAGGGCAGATGATGATACCTCTCTCCCTGTCTGCACCGTGAATCACCAATTAACTTTGCCTAAAGGCTTTGTGTACCGTATATGTTACAGAGGAATGGGGAAGAGGATTGAGTCCTGAGGATCTGTACAAAACAAAGAACATGGGCTTGACCTCTTCCCCACATTAGCATTGACTGGAACTGATTCCAGAGGAAAAAAGAGAACCCACATAAGACTGGGTCATCTGTGTTGATAGTATCAAAAGTTACTGAGAAAGAAGAGCCAGGGTGAATTACTGCTCCCAGCCTTCTCCTACCAAAGCTCATTTACAAACACAATCAATGTTGTTTCAATCTCATTACCAAGCCTGAAACCTGTCTGAAAAGATTCCAGGTAATCTACTTCCTTGGAAGGTGTAGTGCAGCCATCTTCTCAACAAATGTCCCTACAAAGGAAAAGTTGAAACAGAACAATAATTGTCTAAAGCAAAGTCTCTAGTCCTATCAGTAGGCATCCAGCACAATCAGAACCCAAACCCTTATCATTAATAATCGATGTGGGATCTCATCTACATTTACACTGCAAATGTGAGACACCTTGTCCGATTGACGATGTTTAATAGCACCAGCAGAAAGCCTAGTTCTCTGATGGTTCAATAACTGGGAATTTATTTTTAAAGTTAAGTTGAACAATTTCATGAAGGAAAAGAGCCTCAATGGCCTTTCCAAAGGTGTTTCTACATTTGTATCCTATTAGAAATTTAAACTGAATGAACTTTGAATTAAATTGCAACTTGGAATCAAATATTGAGTCAAATAAAAGCAATAATTCTAAAAGATCTTGCCTAATTTGCACAACCCCTGCTAAAAGTTTCCAGACAGATCTGTTTGGCTTATTCCTGAGTATCATTAATAATCATGAAGGACAGAAGAAGAAAGAGAATACTCATCAAGCATTTTGAGGAAATTTTTTTTCAAGAGAATTCATTGCTGTTGCTATTAATTTCTGCAGTTTCTTCTGCACAAAAATGTTTTCCTCATGCCAAGCAATTTTCACAAAAGTAGAAAGAAAATTCCTGGGTGATCTAATTGCCCTAGCTTGGAAAGTGACTTGGCAAAGAAAGAAAGCAAGTGAGAGTCAGATTTAAAAAAACAGAAGACTTGACCTTCTAGAAGGGGCACTATATGTTTAAATACTTTTTTTGAATAAGATTAAAAGAATGGAAGACTTTTAGATATAATTAGACTTTTATAATGAAAGATATGATTTAGAATTAAGATAGTATTTTTTATTTTTTTTATATGGGAAATATGAAGATAAGAGGAGGATTGATTTGAATAAAACTTTCAGCTATATAAATGTAGTTAATATTGAGGAAATCATAATTGATAAATATATTTCAAATACTGATGGGAAACCAAACTTTAACAAGAGTACGAAAAACAGAATATTGATTAATGAATTGACATTGTTGACTTATGAATTGATATTATTTGTATGATATTAGTAAAATATGATGAAGATGCTTATATCTAATTTTGTATACATTAACAGTACCAAAAATTGTAATGGTTGTAATGAAGGGAAAATGGAAAAAATATGGAGAAAAAAGGAGGACCAGGGAAAAAATACTGGATTGTGTAGATTTATATTGAAAAAGCTAATGTTAAATATTTGAACCCAGACAACATGTTGTTTACTAAGCACTAAAGACTGTAATTTTTTAAAAAAATTAATAAAACTTTTATAAAAAAAGAAAAGAAAAATAAGCAGATAATAAGCAACTTGACATTTGATTCCTAGAACCAAAACCAGAATCAGATATACATACATTATTTTGGTCTCAGATCCTCCTTTTTCCTATTTAAAAAGTTAACATTTAAAGATAAAACAAAAAGCTTCTTGTTTATTGCATTGATTAAAAATGTCAATGGGATGCAACACCATTGAACATCTGAAAATCATCTCTTTTCTTTTCTCTCTGGCAGTGAGCAACTGTAGTTATAGCTGAAGAATATATATATTTAAAACAAGATACAAATCACATCATCTTGTTTGATAAATAGATTTGGAGACTTCAAAACCTTGCACTTTACGGCCAGTGTGTCTTTTTGCATGATTAGAAGCAAAACAAATGGCCTCCCCCATCTGTTTTTCAGTACTTGAAGCTAGATGGCAGTGTCTAACTTCCTTTACCCTTTGGAGCTTTTTTTTTTTGTGCTTGAACTGCTGCAAAATGGTTAAATTTCTTACTGGTTTCACACATATGTGGAGTAGCAAATCTCTTCTAGCTTGAGTCAAGTCTGTTCAAAAATTGAACATAGCCAGTTTTATCCAGTAAACTTTATTTATATATAAGAACAGTACAAAGTGAGTCCTTGGATTGCAAAATAGGAGTGTTTCATATTTACAATAGGTACACAATAATATATTAGAATAATAACAAAAAAACCTTTCCCCCCCCTTGGAACATTTTTAAATACTTCAGCTTTCTTACATTCCCCTTCCCCTACAACACTTGTAAAAACAACAAAAAACAGACATTTTTTTTTTTAAAAATTATAATACAGAACTCCAGTGTGTCAAGTATAAAGAAGGAGAAAGGAAATGAGAAGATATGTAGGGTATTCAGAAGTAGAGAATCAGGTAGAGTTCTTGGCAGTTCACTTCTAGAATTGGAGAAATTTATAAGAAACATTTTTCATGTTCCTTTTAATCTTCATATTTCTTAATCTAGTTCCTTATTAGAAAATCCACAAGATTGGGGTTCTGTGTGTTATTTTTTTACTGTATTTTTTTTAAAAAGAATAAAATTGTTTATGCTTATTCTAGGTGAAATCCACTAAGCATATATTCTTGAGGCCTCTGTTTATTTCAAAAATACTGGGGGGGGGGGTACCCAGTGGATTCCTCCATTGCAGCTTCATTATGGGCAGATCCTACATTATGGGCAAAGTGAATCTAGCAATCATTTTGAAAATGGTCAAAACATTATTTTGGAAATTGTACTAATGTTAATATATTTGGTCATTATCTAAGCAAATCTTAATACCAGGTACTGAGATGTCAGCTTGCTCCATTTTTCCCAAAGGGTAAATCAAATCATATTTGGGAATAAAAATTTACAGGTATCCCCCAATGTTGTATTATTAATGAATAAATGTTTGGTATTCCTTTCTCTCTCCCACAAATATATTTTCAATTTTAGCCAACAGATTTAAAATATTGTTTAAACAGCTTTTGAAATGCTGCTAACATCTTTAGAGCACAATTATCTTGCAACAAGACAAAATAAAAGGTACAGAAAGTTTTAAGTATCCACACTTCTGGTGGTCTGTTGGAAGAATTGCATTTTTAGTGTTTGCCTATCATTGGGCTTCATTGGTGAGGGGGAGAAAATACATAGAAAAAGACAAAAAAGAAACAACGTAACAGAAAATTTGGTTAAAAAAATTCCCAAACCAACAACAACAGACAAATACAAACACTAAGCACTAACAACATCCAAAATAACTGTGTCTCCTTCCAGTTAAGTAAATTGATTGATGCTGTATAATATACTGAAAAACAGCATTCAACATTCAGTCTGTCTGGAGCATTTTATTGTCTAAACAATGGTTGGAACTCACTGCACTGGCCCTGCCTCCTATCAGTACTGGTGTTGCTGCCACAATTACCAATAAGAAGTTCTAAAAAGGAGTTTTGCTCCAGGTTATTTAATGGGAGTAGAAATGGAGTTTGTCACTCCCTTTGGGATTCCATTAAAGTAAAAGCACTTTGTTAGGTGAGGATTGAGGGGATGAGTTATTACACACCACTTTTTAATCCTTATGCAGCCTGAAGGAGATTTGGTCTATGTTTTGTGACCTTATAATGTTCATCAACATATTCCAGATACTAACATTCTTGCTATCAAGGACTGAATAACATACCCAGGCCTGGTTGTTCCTAAGTTATCCCTTAGGCAAAAGAACCATCTAATTTATTTTGTATACAATGGGTCTTTCAGATGTCCAGATGTCAAATAGCAGATTAAAAAAAAACGGAAATGATTTTTGAGATTCTGGAATATATTTGGACCAACAATTTCTCTGGAAATAATGTTCAATGAGTGGGCAAGGGCTGAAAACCACATTAATCAGTGCCACATTTCCAAATGGTAACAAACCTTTCACAGATATAGTTCCTTCCCCAGAAATTAAACATTTTCTCTCCTAAAAGAAAATACACTCTAACATTGTTTTGTGAATCTGATTATCCTACCACAACTGAATTGACCCATGTTTAACAGAGCCTTTTCTCTTTAGAAACATCTTTAAATTTAGCTTAAAATTCTTTTATACATTGTCTACAATGGCAGGTCTTATCTGTATTACACTGGCATGGATTATTATCTCCATGTGAGGTGATTATCTCACATGGAGAAAAGGTGAGAGGGAGGAAATTTGTTGTGTTAAGATATTTGGAGATAATTAGCTAGTTTTGTTGAAATATCTCTTTTAATTTATCATTCAGTTCCCACTGTTGTATTCACTTATGTGGGTAAAACTAATGTGAACTTATCTGTGAAGATGCAGTCGCTATTTAGAAAATAAGTCTGCCCCTCTCTTTTAACTAGAAGGTAAATATATATCATCTCTCCTTATTCTTACCAGCCTATGGTTTAAAACACAAATGGAATAATGCAATCTGATAGACTCTAGCTATTATGGAGTTCAAATGGTCTTTCATGTTGTTGGTTATTTATTCTTTCGCTGCTGCTGCTGTCACCACCTTTTCCTCTAGGGCTTGGTCCTCGCTCAGTTTTTTCCTTTTTCCCCAGAGCAGATTCAGGCTATTTTTATTTCATTTTGTCTACTGATCTGAATCCTTTTGACAGGTGGATGTAGATAATACTGTAGCCTAAAGAAAGGCCCACTAGGGAAATTATAGCATCTGGTGCTGCTAATGAAAAATTTTCTCATTCCTATGTAATCAGGAGGTTTTCTCAAAGTAAATCTCCAAAGATGTACCTGCACCCCGCAGGTACTGAGAACAAGGAGTTATTTGACCAAACTTCTCTGTTACATTTTCTCATGATCATTTTGAATTTAAATTTCTACCTTAACTCTGTTTCTTAGGGGTATGTTTTTTGTTCTTTCCATACTGTTGGAAGAAGATAAGGCTTCTTACCTGCTGCAATATTCAAAGACTTCTTCTTATAAGATAAGATTTCAGTTTTGGGGGATTTTTTAATTAGAAAAGAAGGCAAATAAGGCAGATAAAAGTGTACATTATTCATGGTGACATTGTAATTTAGGTCAATCAATTACACTGATATATATATGTGTGTGTGTGTGTGTGTGTATTCAAAATTTGTGGCTGACAAAATTATAGTGTTCACAGTATGTGACGTCTGCCTGCAAAACATGCTCCTACATTGCAGTGAAACGCAGAACAGACTGATTTATATTTGGTAGACCGGGTGCCTCACCCAACAGATAAGATATATATCTATAGACTCTGAGTTTTACTTCTGTTGCAAAAGAATCTGATGTCTATCGAGCATAAGAGAATCAGAAAAATGACATGGCACATAATTGCTATATAATAGAAAGCAAGATGCTTCTGTGTACTACCGGTAGCTGCAGATCCAGGCTTTTCACTCTTGTTCTTATTGGCTTTGCACAGCCATGTAATTGGTCATTTTGGGAACCAAATGCTGATTTAGCTTTTAGCTTGATATATTAGGGATCTTTTGATGTTCTTAAGGCATACTTAGCTGGGTTTAAATACTAATATTTTCCGAACCAGTGAATACAGTTGTTAATATTCCATCTACTCAGATACTGTATGCTTGTTCAAAAATTGTATAGGTAACACTGGACTTGCTCTTATGTTTAGATATAGCCTTCTCTAAAGTAAACTTTGTTTAGAGACTAACTTTCCAGTGAAAACAGTATCCACCAAAACTGCATAAAGCATACTATCAAATCAAAACCCTGGCTCCTTCATTTACCTGAAAACAAATTCAAAACTATTCATCCCTAAGATATTATGTTGACCAAGGACATGTTCACACTATTGAATTCAGAGGTCCTTGGTGCTCTCAGAGTTTGGTTTTTTCCTTGTTTTCACTGACATGCCCTGTAGGTGCGGTCTTAGGGATTCTTTGATTGGGCTATTTACTGCTGGCTTGTTTAGCAGATCCTTGTTTGGGTTACTGGGGCTGACTGTTCCCCATCAACAATCATCTCCCAGATGAGCAATCAGTACCCAGATGAGAATATAATAACTCTAAAGTTAACATCAGACCAACAATCAAGTAAACAATCCATCCCCACTGACAGGGCAAGCCATTAGAACAGAAATTGAAAGCAAACCCCACTCCTTACTAGCACTGATGAGGTTACCTCGTTTGGGTAATGAAACATCTGCAAGAAAAGAAAGTTCAGAGAGCACCAAGGACCCCTCATTTCAACCCTGAGTTAAAAATATTCTCCTTTATTGATACACTGCTGAGTTGTTCAATCTTCACTAAAGGACCATCAACAGTTTCTAGAAGGAACGGATGTCATCTTCTACTCACCTGTAGTCTATCATAAATCTGCTCATGTTTTCCTGCTCTATGTTGGAAATGATGTTTCCAGGCTGGTGCTGATCCAGGTTTCTAGTTTGACTTTTTTTTTTTAGACAAATCCCTGCAGTTCAATTGGCTAGTCCACAGAGGAAGGATTGCACTCCTCACTTAATTTAATAGCTGTTGCCCCATGCCACTCTAATTCTAACTATTCTTGAGAAACATCACAAAAAGTACAGGCAATAGCTTATTGCCTGATATGTGCACTGGCCCAGAGGAAAAGTAGCAAGCTTGGTGTGTGCTGAGTCTTTTTAGAGACAGATTTTTTCTCCCTTTGTTCAGGGGGAAATTTATTACACAAAATATTAATTAATCAAAACTGATACCAATTTATTTCTAATTCTTATCACTATACTTATGTCCCTATATCTATCATTTCTATATTTGCTACCTACCTAAGGATTTTTATCTATAATTTTGATGAGTTTCTATTAACTTCTTTCCTTCCTTTTCGTTTACTGGCTTGAATTGCCTACACTTGTGTAAATGACAGGCTCAGTTAGCTGTGTCTTTGGATGATCTCCCAACTGTGAACTGGGAGAAATTTCTGTTTGATTTTGCTGGATAGGGTTTTGGGGATTTTCTGCCAAGAATGGGTGTCTCTGTCCTGAGCTGCTGCAGGGACTTTAACATCTCTCAGTCCCTTGCCTGGAAGGTGAAAAATTTGTTATGAACTGCCAGCTGGCTGTTGGCACTTCTGAATTTGGCTTAGCTATAGAGCTCTATTGCTCCACTCAGCTTTTAGCTCTTACATATTTCAATCTGTTGCTTATTTTTTTAGCCACCTTGTCAGTTGACTGCTGCACTTGGCACCAAGCCAATTTTGTCCTGCTATTTTCTGCTTTCCTCCTCTTTCTTTTTCTGTCATATTTCTTTTCCCCTCTTCCTAACACACTTCCTGAGAAGACATTCTCTTTTATAATAGGAGGTTCAGATGTCTTCCAGTTAATTTAGCTGTTTCAAAGTTCTGGAGGGAGAGAAAAGAAAAAGGAAAGAGGGGCTTGTGCTAACCATTGTGAACCTCTCCTTTCATAGTTAATGAAATCAAAGCAATAATTTAAAAAATCTGCCAAGTTTTGAATTAGTGACATTATACATATCAGGCAAGTGTTATAACCACCGTGCTACTGAGATTCCTGTTTTTCAGAAGTTGAGGAAGGCTTTTTTTTTTTTGCTTGAAGCTGGTTCTGTCTGCATACAGTATACGTACATTTTAATGTTATTTCTTTGTCATATAAATTTAATGTTGTATAGATATATTGTGTATAAACAGACAAATATATATATTTTCTGAAAATTCCACACTTGGGAAGACAATTGCTTTCTTGGAATGGTATGTTTGGAGGGCAAAACATCAGCAGAATTGTCCCAAAGGTGTTTTTTCAAAAGGCAACTGGACTTTGTTTTTCCAAATAAAGAAAAAAATCCACTTGCCTTTTGGAAAAGTACCTTTGGGACCCTTTGGGTGCATGACCTGGATGACTGAGAATCTTCATAGACAATCAGCAGAATTGTCCATAGGGTGGCTGTATAGTATACAACTGAATCCTTTGCAAGCACTGGGAATGTGTCTCAATCTAGATAGAGATATCTCAGCTATTATAAGCACAGGAAAGAAGCTTAGTTTAAACTCAAACACAGTATTTAGAAGTACTTTAGAGAAATAGCTACTGCTGAAAATGTTTTTTTTTTTTTAAAAAAAAGACTTGGAATCCCTACAACTAAAAACAAGGTATTATAGTGTTATTTTTCTTAATTTGTGATGTAAACAATACCAGTAGCATTGTAGGGGAGGATACTTTGATGAAAAAGATCTAGGAGTCATCCTAGATTTTCTGTTAGGAAATCAAATATATTTCATTGTGACAGGAATGCAGTGAGCACTTGCTAGGCCTTCTTACTATATTTTTCCTAAATAAGGCTAAGATTGCCACCATTCTGAATAAGATAGAGGATTTCTAACTACTTTTAAGATATCATCTATAAGGAAGAGAGAAACTGTTTAATTTCCAGCTTATTTTACCACTTCCATTGTTCATTTATTCTGAGTGGATCTACAGCACATTGAGCTGCTTACGCTTTTTGTTCCCTTTTAAATGCAAACTATTAGACTAGAATGCATGCAGGTTAAAAAGACCTGCTGATTGGTCTGGCAAGTGAAGTGGCTATAGAATTTTAGTATTGCAACAAAAATTCAGGAGAGGCAGGCAGGTCTGCTAACATGATGTAGCTTTATACAATAAAGATCTTCAAAAGGAAATAAACATCTGATTAGCACATCACTGCCTCCTTGCTTTGAGCTCTTTGATGGCTCTGGATAGCACTCATCAGTGAAAAATAAAATGGAATTATTCAAAAAAGAAGTGTTTAGGCATAAAATTCCAGGAATGTAATGCCTGGCTTTGATGTAAAAACATCTGAACTGTATTAAGCTAGAACTGACACATCAGGGTAAGATAGCAGGATAGGGAATATTACCTAAAACAATCATGGTTCTAAATGCTCAAACCAGTGGTGGGATTCAGCCAGTTTGCACCACTTCAGCAGAACCAGTAGCTAATTTTTTGTTGCCCTGGCCCAGAATAGACTTCCGGAAGTGGCATCCACACAGAGAACCGGTTTTTCACATATCTGAATCCCACCACTGGCTCAAACCTTATTGTTTCCCCTCAAAAAAACTAAACTAACCTCACAATATTAGGTAAATGCCTATGGATTTGGCTAGTCTTTACCAACTCTTGAACATGGCCAAAGACATTGGGGATAGTGATGATTCAGACTGGGAAGACTGAGGTCTTGCAGCAGCAGTTTATACTATTTATAGCCATGTAAATTGACCATGAAATGAAAGTCATGCATTTAATTCCAAATTTGCTTTAGGATAAGTTGTATCAAACTAGCATGCAAAAACTATTAGATAAAGTATGATTGCCTAGAAAATCTCATCTTAGGAAGAGATGTTACATATTTGCAATGGAAAACTATGATTGTAGAATGCAGTAGTTGCTATGAAAGGACCTATGCAAATATATTTGAATCAACTCATTTGATTCCTGCCAACTCTGTGAGAATTTTTCCAGTTCTTAACCTCTTTATTATTAGTTTATATGGACCAGCAGGTCCAGCACTAATATTATAGTCTAAATCAGAGTATCTGTAGTAACAATTCATTGGTTTTAGATGATAAATCCTGGTGAGTTATCTGTTTTTCTACTTCTGACTAAAAATGTAAGAAACTATCTTCTAGATACAGCCTTAGTTTGGTATATTGACACCTCAGACATATAGTTCATTTAACACAGCAGTAAAAACTAATACAAATGCATAAAAGAAGCCCAAAGAGAATTCACTGTGAAATGCTTGAAATTGGGAAAATGGAAAATCCATTGATAAAAATAAGCTGCTAAATGTACTACCTTTGTCAATTAAATTTAGGACTAAAAGAGACAATTCTTCCTTTGCAATCAAATGCCCTTGCCTGCTAAAGGACATTGAAGTAATGTTTCTGAAAATATGCTTTCCTTCTGAGACATTTCCTGCATTTAGCTCCTACTCTCTGCTCTTGCCAAGTCAGTGTAAATCAGATTTTTTTGGCTGCAAATCTTGACTGCTGAGAATGTCAAAGGCTTTGGCTTATTGTACAAGGTCAATCATTAGTATTTCTTTCAGGCTATTAATAGGACCCAAGGAAACTTATGAAAGTAAATTACCAAGGGGGAAAAGGGGTTTGACACCACTTTAATGAATTATAATTATAACAGTAAGTGGGCCCTTTCGTTTACCCCTTTTTTGGCAGCATTCAGGATAATGATTAGACGAATGAGAGATTCTCACAAAATATGCAATTCGGTTAAAGTATGTGATATCAAACTCACAGCCTTTGCTTGGTAAGGGAGGGGAATCTAGTGGTGTTTTTTAAAAGACACATCTACATATCACTGGAAAAAAATGGGTTTACTTTGTCAGGAGCAATTTCCTCCTTTCTGATGTCATGGCTAAGCAGAGCACACAGGTAGACCAAGCTCCTTATAAAAGAATTCCACACAATTAATTAGAAGCTGAGCTATGTTAGTAAAGCAATGTATTCAATCATTTTCAGGCTATTTGTCTTTGAAATAGATTTCCATATGTATCACCTTGCTCTCAGTGTATAGAGCAATAGTATTAGAGACTTTCCATCTACAGATGTCCAGGGAGCAATTGGAGTCAGGATGGGGTCAACTGTTCAGCCTCCTTCATGTTAATTGTTCTGGAATCTCCTTCAAGAGTATCATGAATGAAGAGTGCGATGATAGCTGCCCTTTTCAGGCTAACTCCTGTTTTGGACCAGCATGACAAAGGTCCTGGATGGACATGAAGTGTTGTAGACATGGAACAGTAGCAAAACCTTGAGTTCCCCTGACTTTGGAGATTTCCCTATATTGAACTTCGTACAAAAAACTAGGTAATGATTATTTCTGAAAACCTCCACTTCCAAAGACCCTTCGGATTTTAGAACTGACATATACTGATAAGTGATAATGTCCTCTAATTCCATTCAAAACAGCTGTAATCACATTTTTTCTTATACTGAAAATGTGACAAAATTTGGTAGAATCATAATGCAATCCAAGGTGTCTGTCCACAGACACACTGAGAAAAGCCATTTTGTTCTCTTCAAGTCTGACTGCACTCATGGGCCCAATATTCTGCCTTCCATTAGTTCTAATCACCTTGCCCTTCTTCTCACCCCTTTTAAATGTAGCCTGCCCAAACGTCAATATTCATTACAGACAGAAATGTTTACAGCATCCCACCTGCTATTAGCACTCTTGAAAGGACTTTGGTTTTTTTTTTTTAAATCTTTTGTAAAAAGCAATGACAACTCACAGACATCATCAGCCTTCTACTGATCACTTAGAAATGGACTTCTAGGGTCAATTAAAAAATCTAATCTGAATTGAGACACATGGACACAGACAAGACTACAGTAATTAGCCAGCATGTAGAATGTGCCATTTCCTTTTGTCCAGAGAGAAGGTGCCCCCATTTCCCTCTCCCAGGAGACATTGAAGTCTTATGCTTGACCTCTGCATGACCTTTCATATGATGTGAGAAAAATGCAAATGCCATTTGTTCTGATTGCATAAGTGAATTCAAAGCAGGAAAGCAATAAATATGTCAACTCACTAGGTCTACACTGTTCAAGTACTGCTTGCTGTAAACACTTTTTTTAAAAGCAAGAAATCACGTAGTGACTAAGAAAAACAAACAACCCAAAAGCTAACTGATCAATCAACACTCTAAACAACTAAGAAAGCCAATCGGTTTTTATATGAATTGCACCTATAAAAGTGCATAATGCACCAGTTTCATTTTAAACCATCACAACTTCCTTAGCTTCAAAAGGACCAGACATTCCTTAGGAACACAACTGCAGATACATAAAAACAGGAAGGAATCATTTCAATGAGGGAAGTCTTGTGTCAAAGTAGAAGAGGAATGAAGGACTTTCATAAAATCATAGTGTCCCTTCAATGGTAAATAAGGAGCATTAAAAAAATATCAGTACTCTATAAATACATAGTTGAAGCTGATTTCAGCACAGATGAATTGAATGACCAGATGGCTTTTCCACTCACATAGATTCCTGCTAAAATACTCTTGAAGATACTGAATGCTGGGTTTTCCTTTCCAACTGCACTTTTTAAAAGGTTTGGTGCAAATTTATGCTCCTGGAGATATTTTTTAAGTTCCCAGGCAGAGGAACAATGGAGTTTTTTCAAACATTTCCTAAGGTAGAGAATCTACTTGCAAACCATCCATCTGAGCCATGAACAACGAGGTTCTCGTATGATGTGAGGGACAATGTACAGTGGGATCTTCAATAAGATGTAGCCACTGTATTTTTGTTACCTTTTTTTCTTCTCTTTTCTTTTTCTTAAAAAAAACTTTAAATATTGTTTTTGTTATCTCTTAATATACACCAAACAATTTTCATGCAAAGCAGCAGTCATGGAGAAGTCTAAGCTTCCAAAGACCTTCAAGGTTACAGCTTGAATAGTTGAACTATTTGATAAATCCAACTGATGTTTGACATGCACAGTTGCTGTTGTTTTCCTTCATTCTTTCAACACTGGAATTTTGTGAGTTTTGAACTAAGAATCTGGGGCAACTTTTGCTTCTTGTAGGAGGTTCTCACAGTATTCCCCATATATTCTTTGTGGCCGTCTTGCCAATTTCCTTAATTCCCCAAAGTCTTTGCAATCACTCCTTATGTTTTTTCCTAGGAGTTCCTGCTCCTTTCTTCAGCTCTCCATAGACATGGCACCAATAAGTTGCTCTACTTTGTATGCCAAACGCTGCCGGCGCGCCTGCTCATCCTGCTCCAGAGCCCCAATGATCTGGAACCAAAATCAGTACAAACAGGAAAGGACAGGAAATAATAAGAATGAATTGGGTTTACGTAGATTAAAAGGAGAAGGAAGCAACAATACATACAAATAAATGGTCTTAGAAATTCATGACAATTTTTTTGTACATTGATAGGAATGTACAATGCATAGGAATTATGTACAATGCATAGGAATTATGCTCTGAAATGTTAGCCTTATGGTAAATCTGTGAATGAGAATACCTAGGATCTCTAAATGTTTACATAAGAAGTTGAAATACACTATAAAACTGTTAGACAACACTCAGTCTTTAGCTCTACTTTCTAGAGAAAATGAAAGGAAAGCACAGGATTTTATTGTGTTCACAAATCCCTTCTTATTTTTGAGTTACCGTGTTGGCTTGCACTGCCAGCAAAAAGCACAATTATATTCTGGAGGCTATATTTCCTCTATTATTTAGCAAATGGCTGCTGCACTATACCATGTATTTATACATGTACTTAAAAGACAAAAGCCTTGCCTTTAATACCTGTAACTGCAAAATAGGCATTTCTTAGCACTGCAAATTAAAGAGCTGACCAGATGGTGGGGACTTAGATATCAAGTAATGTATCCACCATAAAAGAATACGGTACTGTACTGATAGTAATATTACAGTACTGTACTGTACTGATAGTAATATTTTGTAATATATATATAGGATTTGGTTGTGCCATGCTAGTTGTGTCTGGGAAAATAGCATATGGTCAAACAACCAGATAATTTTGCAGGCATTCAGAGAATAATACAAATATTCAATAACAACAACTAAAATAGCTCCACTTTCTGCTTTATCTAAACATTGCCCTAATCACTTCATGATGAAAATTATTACAGCAGATATGATTTTTATATACATGATTTCATGATATCCCTCCTTTTTATATACAAATTTTGGGCTGAGAGCAATGTAGCAAAATTTGGAGAAGTGTAAAAAATGAAATAAATTGAATTTTGGCTTGCATCTTAGTTTGGAACATGTGAATTAGATTAGTTAATTTATTTGGTTTGCATTTTAGTATTTCTTTCCCATCCCTAACCATTAGCAATTTCATTCTATTTGGAAAAAAAATGGACAATGGCCAAGATAATAATATAATTGGAAATGAAGCAAAAATAAGTAAATGTGTCATTTTTGCTTATTAAGCAAAATTTTGCTTATTTTTTTATGAACAATATCAAAAAGATTCAGAAATCTATTTTTATGATAACAGCCTAGGTATTCACATAATAATAATGATGTCCATAATAAACCAAAGGTCTCATTTATTGGGAATTCACAATTCAGACAATTGTTCCTCAGGCAGACGCATCTGTTATTACTTTTATTTTACTTTTACTAAAGCTCTTTAATATGCTCAGGCTGTGATAAATAAAAACTAATTGTGGTGAACATTGGTCCTTTATATTTTGTTGCATACTTTGTGTTGTGCATTCTGTAGCATATCTTTGTGTCATTTTATGGTTACAAATTACTCTGAAAATAAATTGTAATTATTTTTCTAACTGTCTGCATCCCAAATGGCATTATAAGATTCAGCCAGATACATTTGAAAAGAAGGGTACTTGCAAAAGTATCTTATGATACTGTGTGCTATATTGGCAGAATTGCAGTATTCTTAGCCCTAGATAGCAGTTTGAGTCATGCATGGAAATAGCATGGAAGCAGAAACTAGTGCAAAGTTAGTTTGCATTGGAGAGGGGAACACTGACTTGTGTGTTGCATGTAATACTGAATACTTCTTTTGTGGTTCTGCAAACCCAGGTAAGCAATTTTCTGCCAGACCTCAATAGTGCAAACAATGGTGGCTTAATCTTCCAGCAATTGTTGGTGATAAATTAAGAAAAATAGATGCATTATTTCTCCAGTTAGTTTAGCACCTAGACAACCTTTGAGTTTGGTTTGAGTTTATTCTGTCCTGTTGTAAGAATGTCTGGTTGTTGTTAGGTGCTGTTCCTTGAACTTTGATATAATGTTACTATATTGTTTTATTGTTTTAATCTTGTTACTGGATTATAGAATGTCAGCTGCTTAAAGTTCAATTGTTTATGACAATTATGTAGTGAAGGGTTCAATCAACAAATATGCTTCTCTACTCTCCCCCCAACTCTCTGAAGAAAGAAGTTTCTCACCTCCTCACTGTATTTGCTGACATAGGAGTATATTTCATTGAGTGCACTCAGCATGTTGAAATCAACATAGTGCAGACGTGACTGTTCTGCGAGGTAGGCATTCATGTCTTGGTCACTGATGGCTGGGAGTTTTGCAATATCTGCATAATACCTGCAAAGTAATGGAGACAGTGTTTCAGAAACAGAACTGACTACTTAAAGCACAAACGTTTGAGGGAAAAAAGAAGCAGCAATCAAGAATGAATTGGGTTGAAGCCACAAGTCATTTCTTCAGGAAAACAGTGTAAAGGTCAAAATGAACAAAGCAACAAGTTGATTTTGTAGGATATGTGATGAACCTTAAAGTGAAAAACATGTTTTCCTACTATGCTCATGCCATAATAAATGCACAATAACAGAACTTATTAGTAATGTACAATAGCTTGTATATATTCATTGTTGCATTGTATTTACAATATTGTATAGTGACAATTATTTGTGATACATGAATATCACAAATATAAATAACAATTCCACTTAATAAGTACTTCTGTAATTGGAAACCCAGTAATAAAGCTAAAAACTATGTCTAGTTAAATGTATAGAAAAAGACTTATGTAAGGAAGGAAAAGATGACAGCTGGAGTTGGCAATGAAAACAACATTTTGTTTATACTTTTCTCTTTGATATTGTTTTTACCATAGCATTCATGTTATTCTATTTTTCAGTAAATATTATCTGGATTCCTTCCAATTAGGGTTCAGATCTGGAAACAATAATGAGATTGAGTTTGATTGCACTTGTTGATAGCAATAGTACTTATATACTGCTCCATAGTGTTTTACAAGATTCTATGAGAGGTTTACAATGTCAGCATATTGCTCCCAACAGTCTAGGTTCTCATTTGACCTACCCCGGAAAGATGGAAGTCTGAGTCCAGTTCATGCCCAGTCAGGATCGAATTCCAGTGTGGGCAGAGTTTAGTCTGTAATACTGCATTCTAATCACTGTGCCATTAGGGCTATTGGCATCTGGTTGGATCAGGATGGCAGTGGTTCATCCAGTCTTGCCTTACTTAATTTATGTAACTTCTGATATCATCACTAATGGTATAATTCTTCTGGATGAACACAGAAGCTTCATTGTGGTTTTCTTCTTTCCTCTGGGATTATATTGGCTGGGAAAAGTTTAACTCTAAGCCCCTGCTTTCTGGAATTCCACAAAACAGGGACCTCTCTTTCCACTTCTATTTAACATCTACATTATGCCACTGGGTGAGGTGATATGATGCAATCAGATAATATCAGTATGCTAATAATACTCAATTATGCTTCTCCATCCTGGGCTGATCAAATGATGCTGTCAAGGTTCTTTCTCAGTATCTGAAAGCTGTAGGGGTCTGGATGGGGAGTTATATGCTTAGCAAGACTGGACCATCTCTACCACGCAGGGCCTTAATATCTTTAGTTCTAAATTGTTTAGTAGTATCTCAGATGGTGCCAGTGTTAGGAGATCCTCCTTGGCTCCTGCCCGTTTGGAGAACTGGTAGCAGCTGTGACTAGGATGGTATTGCAGAGGTCCATCTTGTGCACCAATTATATCACTTCTAGACTTGGAGGACCTATTCCTGGTCACTCATACTGTTCTAGTCTGGACTATTGCAATGGAATCTATGCAGGATTACCTTTAAAGATCGTTTAGAAACTACAGCTGGTCAAGAATGGCATGCATAGTTATAGGCATGCCTCAGTATGCTGTGAAACATCCCTACTTCCCAAGTTGTACTGGCTCCTACTGTGCCTCTAGGTGCAAGTCGAGAAGCACCACTATCACCACCTATAAAGCTTTTTACAACACAGGGCTAGGTTGTGCATGTAAACTGCCTGTCTCCAAGCATTGATACAATCCAGGAAACATACTTTCTGCATGCTGACATCTGTCCTATGGAAAAGCATCCACTCCAAGGTTTGTATGGTCACCTGCTGGTCTTTCACATGATCTTAGGAACTGGTTCTTCATCTCAGCAGAGGATCAGGATTTTAGGCAGAGTTGTCTTTGGTGACTGTGTGGTTTTTGACTCACCCTGTAAGTTGTTGTTCTAGTTGTTTATGTGCATTTTTAATATCTTAGCTACCCATTACTGTATCACAGGCAGACAGCTAAGTAAATTAATAAAATCTGTTACATATGACTTCTGGTTCCGGATTGCAGCACTGGTGGTCGTATGAAGAGAATAGTCTCTTTGTCAGCTGGTTTCCCTTCGCCGATAGACCCTTAACAGGGTCGAAAGTCACCCTGAAGGGGTGACTACTGATGAAGAGGACTCTCATTGACCACGGAAAGGCAGCAGCTCCTTCCGCAGTCCGAGGCAGCTCCTTAGGGCTGACGGAGAAAAGATTGGCCATTAACATGGCCGATCACTTAGCCACACCAGCCGAAAATCAGAAGAACATCTAAGCATAAAGAACCACTGTGGAAGATCCGGGTGAGACCCTTTCTTCCCTCTCTTCGCCCTAATAATCTCCCTGTGAAAAGCTTTTGGAATTATTTCCCTGCTTTGAGAGAGTGGTGTCTGTTTACTGGGGAAAAAGAGCTCTGGAAACAAAGAAAAAATAATTAATTTTTACTGACTATTTTTATTTTTGGTTACTCTGGAGTCCTGAAAAAATTCCTACTATAGAACTTTACTACTCTACTCTTTATTACTCCATCTACTTATTAAGCTGGAGAATATTGTTGTTGTTTTTTACTTTCCTAACTGGATAAAACTGTATTGGAATCTGGAAAAAAGATTTTACAGCCTACTGGGGACATCTTGTGGTGAAAACTGACACTGCAATTATATTTCCTCTTTAATTTTGAGGCTGGGTTTGACTTTCAAATTATTATAAAAGGGAAAATATAAAGGATTTGAAACAGCTGGGTGGTGAAACTGCCTACTAGAAACTGTGGAGGTGGATATTGGCTGACTGTTAGTAAACATAGCCTCTACTAAAAGACTAAAAGATTATGTCACCACTGAAATTATCTCAGCATGACGATGGAGAATCCACCAATGGGTTAACTTCATCTTCTGCCTGTAGACTAGTTGTCCAATTTTGCTCTGCCTCTCCTCCTGGGACTTCCCTTCCCCAGTCTCGATGAGGCAAAAGCTGTTTGGCTATGTTTTCTTGTGTTGACTCCATCCTCTCCCCTCACAGGACCTGACTGGCCTCAAGGGTGGGAGTGGATTCTCCATCGTCATGCTGATAAAAGGCATTCAGGTAAGACCAACACCCCTTCTCCAGTATGACAAGTGGAGAATCCACCAATGGGACATACCAAAGCCTCACTGTCCTTCTGGGTGGGATGCCATCTGGGCCTGTGTCCCACTCTCTGATACTATGCACTGGAGTACTCTCCTGCCAAAGGAGGCCTCCACAGATGCGAATCTGTCTAATTTGTAATGTCTTATAAAAGGGGAAGGCGACGTCCACGTCGCCGCTCTACATATTTCTTCAATTGAAGCCTGAGTTGCCCATGCTACTGAGGTTGCAGCACTGTGTGTGGAGTGTGCAGTGATTTGTCTGGGGACTGTCAAGGACTGTCCCCTATATGCCTCCGCTATACACCTTCTAATCCATCTACTGATTGTGGATGCAGTGACCCTCCGACCTCTTATGTGAGAATGGAAGGAGTCAAACAGTGCTTCCGATTTACAGAAGGGTGCATTTTACTTGATGTACTGTTTTAAAACTCTGCGAATGTCTAAGGTGTGCCACTTGAGCTCCAGTTCATGGGATGGTTCGGGGCAAAAGTTTGGTAGCACCACCTCCTGTGTTCTGTGAAACAGGGAATTGACTTTTGGTACGAAGGAGGGGTCCAAGCGTAACACCACCCTGTCCGTGTGGAAGGAACAAAGGTCCTCCCTCACTGACAGGGCTGCTAGTCCTGAGATGCATCTTGCTGAGGTAACAGTGACTAAGAAGGCAACCTTAAGGGTCAGGTACTGTAGGTCGCAGGTCCTGACAGGCTCAAACGGAGGTAAGGTTATGGCCTGTAGGACCTTAGGTAGATCCCAGGAGGGGTATCTGTGTACCACAGGTGGCCTACTGTTAAATGTGCCCTTTACAAAGGATTGCACCACTGGGTGTCTGGATAGAGTTTCGGAATTGCCATAGGTAAGAATGGTTGATAGGGCAGCCACCTGTCTATGAATTGTATTGGGTGCTAACCCCCTATCCAGACCTTCCGCTAGGTAGTCTAAGATATCTGGGATAGAGATGTTGCATGGGTCTAGTTGTTGCCTGTTGCACCAACCGCAATAATTTGTCCAAATGGAATCATAGATCCTGTTAGTTGTAGGCCTTCTAGAGGCCTGGAGAGTCCTAATGACTCTTTGTGAGAAGTTGTCTCTCTCTAGGAGACTCTGCTCAAGCACCAGGCGGTCAATTGGAGCCACTGTGGGTCTGGATGTAGCAGGGACCCCTGGTTGAGGGAAATTTGGTCGTGTGGAATCCTCCAAGGTGGAGATGTAGATAGGTTTACGAGATCGGCAAACCACGGCTGTCTTGGCCAGTGCGGTGCAATGAGTATCACCTCTGCCTGTTCCTGCAATATCTTCCTGATGGTTTCTTATAACAGAGGAAGAGGTGGGAATGCATACAGCAGTCCTTTTGGCCAGTGGCCTCAGAGTGCATCCGCTCTCTCTGCTCCTGGTGTCGGAAAATGAGAGAAGAACCTCGGAAGCTGAGTATTCTTTGGACTGGCAAACAGGTCCAACACTGGATGGCCAAATCTCTCTGCTTCCTCTCTGAAGAGAGCAGGGTGCAGGCTCCACTCTGAGTGGTCTATCGTTGCCCTGCTCAGGAAGTCTGCCTGGCAATTGGCTTCTCCTGAGATGTGCTCAGCCTTGATGGAGGTTAGGTTGTTTTCTGCCTAGGTTCCCAGTGCTTGTGCTTTGTTCATGAGGGCCCTGGATCGCGTGCCTCCTTGACGGTTGACATGCACTTTGGCCGCCACATTGTCCATGAGTATGAGCACATGTCGATGCATCACTGCGGAAGTGACGGAGGGCCAGGTGTATGGCTCTGAGTTCTAGCCAGTTTATGTTGTGCTTTAGGTCTTTCTTTGACCATTGACCCTGTGCTAGCTGTGATTGCAGGTGCGCTCCCCAGCCGAATAGGCTGGCATCCATTGTAATGGTGACTCGGTTGGCTTCCCTGAACAAGTGTCCCTTCCCCATCACTGGGGAGGACCACCACTGGAGTGACCTCAGGACCTTTGGTGGCACTTTCACTCTTTGGTTTGAGGAGCCTATCCCTACTCTTTGAAACAGAAGTAGGAACCACTGGAGCTCTCTGGAGTGTAGCCTTGCCCAAGGTACGATTGCGAGGCATGACACCATCTTTCCTAACAACTGTGAGAGTGTAGCCAGCATTGATGATCGCTTCCTTTGGATGAGCCTGATCAGGGTTCGAATGCTGCGTTGACGGTCCTGAGAGAGATGGACCATGCATTTTTATGTATCTATGACCGCTCCCAGATGAAGAAGACGGTTTGAGGGAATGGTTTGACTCTTCTGAAAATTTACTGAGAACCTGTGGTCTTGAAGGGTTTTCAGAGTCAGTGCCAGGTCTGACTGTGCTGTCTGGACTGATGAGGATTGGATGAGAATGTCGTCCAGATAGCATTGGATGCACATTGGAATTGTTCTCAAGTGCACAGCGATTATTGCCAATACTTTTGTGAACACCCTGGGAGCTGAAGAAAGTCCAAAAGGTAGGGCCCTGTATTGGAAGTGTTGACCCATATGGTAGAACCTGAGGAATCTCCGGTGGTCGAAAAGTATGGGAATGTGAAGGTAGGCCTCCGTCAGATCTAAGGATGTCAGAAGGTCCTCCTTCCTGATGCTTGCTAATATCGAGTGAAGGGTTTGCATTTTGAATTTTTTGTACTCCAGGTGTCTGTTCAGACTCTTTTGATCTAGTATTGCTCTCCACCACCCCCCCCGAATTCTTTGGGACTATGAATAGAATGGAATAGAATCCTTGTCCCCACTGATCTCTTTCTACCGGTTCTATAGCCTGAATGTCCAGGTGTTGGATGGCCTCCTTGGTGAGGTTCTTCTTGATCAGATCTTTTGGAGATGGGCAAGGAATGAACCGGTTTGGGGGTGTTGAGAGGAATTTTAGAGATAGGCTGAATCTGATGGTATTTAGGACCCAGAGGTCTGTGGTGATGGCTTTCCATTTGTGAGCAAAAAGGGCTAGCTGGCCACCAATGGGGGAGCCCCCAGGCTGTCACTTGGATCTGCGGTAGGGACACCCCCCAGCTCCTTGAAAGGACCACCTTGCTTGGGCCTGTTGTCTGAACCTGTCCCTGTTATTGTTTATCTCACCTTGATGGTCCGATCTGGGCTGATAGGGATGGGAAAAGGCCCCTTGATCCGTGCTTGAATCAGGTTGGAAGGATGGTCCGTGGGAATAGGAGGGAGCTCTCCTCTCCGTCCTCTTTGTCAGGTGAGCCAGGATCTTGCGTTTGTCCTTATTTTCAATTAGATAAGGGTCAAGCACCTCGCCAAAGAGCCGGCTGCCCTTATAGGGTGCCGCCGCTAAACACCACTTAGCCTTCATGTCCGCTCTCCAATGCTTGAGCCACAGCAATCTGCGTGCAACAGTGTTGTACGCTATTGCTCTGGCAGAGAAATTGGTTGTGTGTAAGGAGGAATCCGACATGAGCTCCGCTGCCGCCACTAACCTCCTTATATTCTGGTGAGTTTTTTCCTCCACTGGGGGAATACCCGACTGGAGTTGGTGCAGCCAAAGAAGAGATGTCCTGGCGAAAAAGGATGTAGTGATGCCTGCCTTGATTGCCCATGCTGAGGCCTGGTATACCTTGTGGAAGATGAGGTCCATCTTCTTGTCTTCTGATTTCAGGGCCTCCGCTGCATCCCCGGCTATTGGGGGTGGAGAAAAGAGGGTTGCAATGGGTTCATCTATTGTTGGCACTTCTATTATCTCTGATAGTGCCAGATCTATGTTGAACATTTTCTTGTCTGCCCCCCCCCATTGGGACAAAGGAACCCGGCGCCCCCATGTTGTTCTGAACAGAATCAAAGAAGAGAGGTAGACAGGGGACAAAGTGTTGGGTATAGGTGGGCTGTAAAAACACTTCATTGTTTGTGACCTTACTAGTTGAGGGATTGGTTCAGGTTTCTTTCTGCAGAATTGGGGGCCTCTCAATATTTGCAGTGCCACTGGCTTTATGTAGAAGCGTCTTGAATAAGGACGGATTTAACAGGCCTATAAATGGAGGAGGATCTGGAGATACATCCTCTTCGTCAGACAGTCTCTGATCCGTCAGCTCATGGTCCTCTGCAGGAGACCTCCTGCCTCTGGAGGACCTGGAGGAGGAAATAGAGTCTTGGTACTCAGAGGCCTCCTCTTGAGAAAAGTGGGAGCCACCCCTAGAGGCTACAGACCTTGTTCTGGAACAATGGTGTCTCGAGGAGGCTATGGCCTGTGCGACAGCCTGAGATATCAGGGATTGAAGGTGCTCCATGATTATCTGAGCAATGGGTGCCTGCTTCTGAACCCAGATCTCCAGGCCCCTCACTTAGGGGAGAGCCATTCCCCTGTTCCATATCGGTCTCTGTTTCCAGAGGTTCCTGGCTGGGTTTCCTTGTGCCAAAAATTTCCTCCTCCCTGTAATTGGGTGGCTCTAATTCATTTTCAGTGGAGTTTTGTCTCCTTTTGGCTCAGGAGAATTGTCTCTCTAGAGCCTGATGATGTCACTTAGCCTCCCTATCCACTGCTTTGGAAGGCCTTTTGGCCAATGTTGCCTTGACCTTGATCTTCCTAGCCACCTCCTGCTTGGGTGATCTCTGTCTTTTACGAGCAGGTGGGCTGGTGGTAGCAGGTTCCTGCGCTGTTTGAACTGTGCTGGTATCTGCCATTCTTAACTGGAATACATTTTTTTTTCACAAGACAAAAAAAAGGCACCTTTTAATATTTACAAAGCATAGCATTTGGGCCATGAATGCACCCCACACACATCTATAAAGAAATCTCTGCTCTCCTTTCCTTTAGTCACCTACCTTTGCAAACGGCGGGCTTTGCACCGCCGCAATGTACTCCCTTAGCATTTGATTTTTTTTTCAAGTAATAAAGATTCAAATTTGTGTCTTTGATCACGTGGCCGTCTTTTCTCAGATCAACTGCCCATCCTAATCGCCGTTCTCGCGAGGCGGAAGCAGTGGCATCCGCCATCGTCTTTTATCTTTTAGCTGCGGCTCAAGACATAACCTCGTTAAAAGCAGGAACTCTAGAATATTGTCAAGAAGTTTTAAAAATGTAATACTGTTTATTTTTGCTTCAAAAACATTTCAGCATTCTAAACATACAAAAAAAACCAATGTAATGTTTGTTGCAATTATTTTTTTTCTTCTTTCATTTCTTTTTAAGTACAGAGGCGTTTTTGAACTCTTCTGCGCCCTCTCCTCACTTTTAAAGCTGACCACGGAAGGAGACTTACAGGTCTGGTTGAAAAACTACCCCGGCTTTAAACTAAAAGGAAAAGAAAAAGAAAAAAAAAAGGAATCCATACAATTTCTTGTTTTATCTCATGCCGGCTGAATCCCCCCCCTTCTTTCATAACTAAGGATGGCTGCAGAATGCTATTTCACTATATACAGAAAGACAACTTTTAAGCTAAATGTACGCTCACTGTAGTGTAAATTAGATCTACTTTCATGGTCCACGCTTTGAGACACGGCCTTTTCCAAGAAGGGGGGAGAAAGACCCACAAAGAGCCTTTCCCCCCTCCCTTAAAGCCATTCCCCCCCTTCTCAGGGGTCATCAAAGCATGAACTACAAGAATTTGTCTAGTTTTTACAAACTATAGATATGTACAGTTTATAACCCAGGATTTTTCTAGCCAATAACCATATAGTTAAACACCACCTTACAAATTAAAAAATAAGATGCTTGAAACATTTTTAAATGCTTTGTTACACCGACAGGAAAAAAGTGCACAGAGTTAGGAGAACACGAGAGCGTCTTTTGTTTCCATTTGCTATTATTTTTTCCCCCTCTTCCTTTCTGTTTTTAAAAATGTTTGGAAATATGTACAACTTTGTTACAGAGTCAGGACCCCGGAAGAGGGTCCCTAGCTACTGAATGTAAACCAGGTTACAATGGTTATTATTTCATTTTGTTTCTGCGTTTTCTTCCCCCCGAGCGCTTTTTATTTATTGACTTCCAAAAAGGCTACAGCATTGTGATCAAAACAACCAAATTTGGGTGGTAAATCTGAATAAAGGGCAAATAAGGCACCATCTCAAGCAAGAGGTGCCAGATTTTTTGTTTCTTTTCTTTTCCAAATGGTGTTTCCCCTACTCTATGGTATTCACATGTAAACAAGGATTATACACAGTTTCTCATTCATCATCTTCTTCCTCCTCCTCATCTTCATCTTCCTCCTCGTCGTCATCTTCCTCTTCCTCTACTTTTTTCCGGGCAGCTGCAGCGGTTTTAGCGACTGCGCTCTTAGCTCCATCGAACTTGCCTTTAGATTTGTAATCTGCAACATCCTTCTCATACTTCTCCTTCAGCTTAGCAGCTTTTTTGTTGTAGGGCTGCTTCTCGCTGTCACTGAGGTTATTCCACATTTCGCCCAACTTCTTGGCTATATCTCCGATGGAAATGCCTGGATTGGTGGACTTGATTTTGGGACGGAATTCCGAGCAGAAGAGGAAAAATCCAGACGGCGGCCTTTTGGGTGCATTTGGGTCCTTCTTCTTCTCCCCCCCTTTGCTGGACCATAATCTTTCATTTCTCTATCATATCGTACTTTGTCAGCTTTCGCCATCTCATCAAATTTTCCTTTCTCTTTGCTTGACATGGTCTTCCACCTCTCTGAACGTTTCTTGGAGAACTCTGCAAAGTTGACAGGAACTTCTGGATTCTTTTTCTTATGCTCTTCACGGCAAGTCTGCACAAAGAACGCATAAGCGGACATCTTTCCCTTCGGCTTTTTGGGGTCGCCTTTCGCCATTTTTAAAGGAAACACTGTATTGTTCGCGTGAACGTCGGCAGCCGCGAAAGGAAGAAAGCGAGGCGCACACACGACGCGCTAAGACTCAGCGCTCTTCGCCGCTGCTGTTGCTGCTGCTGCTGACGCTGCTGGTCCTAACTGGAATAAAATTCAATTCCGCTCTGGTTCAGGGTAATTGTGAGCTGATCTATGTCTTGTGCTCTTCAATTATTACTATTATTATTACTATTATTTTTTAATTATTATTATTATTTTAATTATTATTATTATTCCTATGTGGCTAGGAAGAAGGACTGATCTTGGGTGAGTTGAGGTTGTTATTGGTCGAACCCAAGTCTCTCTCATGTCTCCCTCAGCTGAATTTCCTGGAGACTGCCCCCCCAAAACAACTGTGCTTGTATTCAGTGGAATACAGTCAGCGTGAGTTGCAAGGGAGTCGCAGAGATGCAGGGAAACTCTGTGAGGGAGCTGCAGAGTTTAAAAGTCCTCCGCCAACCAGCTAATCCCCACTTCAGGCAATGGAAAACAACAGGAGCCTCCGAGGTCTTTATTTGAATTTAGGGTAAGAGCCTTGGAGAGCTGTGATATTCCTCTGCAGCTCACCAGCCCCCTATTGTTCCCATGCGGCTCGCTGGCTTCCGTATGATCTGCCGGAGGTTTAAATTGCCCACTGATCAGCTGTGCTAATGTATTCCGAATTTGCTTTGGCTATCCTGGCTAGCTCTGTGGGATGATTGGCTTGGGGGGGGGAAGGAAATTGTCTCTCCCTTTGTTCAGGGTCACACTTGGTGACCGGAAAATGGCATCCAGTTTCTTGTTTGTCTGGTGATCAGCTGGGCTCAGGCCAGCCTCGTGGTTGAGCTGCAATCCGGCAGCAGAAAGGGCTCAAACAAACAGCCGTTCATTCTTTGCAGTTCCTCCCCCCCCCCATGGATTGACCAAAATATCAGAAATATATGACCTTAAAGAAGAATCACTTCAGGAGTCAAGAATTCAGTCTAAACGGGCTCAAGACTAGTCGAGACTGGGGAAGGGAGGTCCCAGGAGGAGAGGTGGAGCAAAATTGGACAACTAGTTTACGGGCAGAAGACGAAGTTAACCCATTGGTGGATTCCCCACTTGTCATACTGGAGAATGAGGAATTTTACCCACAGCTCAACTAGAAGCTTATATTTGAAAAAATCTTGGAGGTTACAGAGCAAATGAACTCTAGGATGAATACCAAAGATGATATTCCAGAATTACAAATTGAACCTCAAATTTTAACTGATCAACTTATAGGCCAAAGAATAATAGAGGAGGAACAGATAAACTTCAAAGAGGCCTCTATGCAACAACACACACAATTTAATGAGATGGAGGAACCTCACCCACAACTTAACTATAAACATGTACTGGAATTTTTTTTTTGAAGCTACTGAGCATGTGAATTCCAGAATAAAAGCCCTTGCCCCAAAACCTCAAACTGATTTCCAGACTCCAATTGACTACTCCATAAGTCAAAAAACAACAAAAGAGGAACAAATCAACACAGAAGAGGACATTACACAATCCTACGTACAACTCATTGAGAACTTTGATGATCGAAGAATGACTTTAATTAAAACACTTGTAATACTAAAAGCCACAGGAAATGATTTGCAAACACGAGATATTGAAAACTGTGATAACGTGAAGAATCAACTAGTAACCACAACATTAAACAAAACTGATTATGCTACTCAGACAATACTGGAAGAAGGAGAAGAAAAGTACGACCAGACTGAATTGTTGATAAATACTCCTAATCAAACACTGAGATTTGATGATATAGAGGCTCTTTTATGGAAACCTGTCTGACACAAAAAGAAAGCCAGAGTTAGATTCAAAAATGAGACTTTAAATTTTATTTAATGGGTTAAAAAGGCTGTTAGAGATTTTGACTGATTTAATACTAACTGAGATGAATTATTGACTAGATTATAGTTTGGAATTATAATCAGGAAAAGGTTTTATATAAAGAGTTATTAAGATAAGAAATAGAACATATATGTGAAATATAGTAAGAAAGTATCTTTTGGAATAATACGTTTGTTTTAGGTCTGATAATTACTTTGATGGGATTTAAATTTTACTTAATGGGTCAAAAAGGCTTTTTAGAGATATGGATTGATTTATATCTAAAATAGAGTAAGAATATATTTTTAGAGTAATATTTTTATTTTAGGTATGATAATCACTTTGCAATGGAAGGAAAACAAGAAAACGGATTGTCATAAAGGAAGACATGGCATTAATAAATGAGTTATTAGAATAAGAAATAGAATATATTTGGGAAATGTAAGAATGTAACTGTTGGAATAATATGTTTATTTTAGACATAACTATTATGTTGTGAAACAAGGGAATTTAGGGATACCCGAAGTGTAAATAATATGTTTATTTAAGGCTAAATTGGATTATTAAAGCTTAAAAACAGGATTTGGACTTGTATAGGTAAAATGTTATTGATAATTTTTTGATTGATTGAATTTTATTTAGAAATATATTAATTTGAATATGTTATATTAATTGAGGGAAATAGAGAGGGAATCTTTAAAGAAGTAACCTGAGCCATATATCTACAATTTTGTTTTTGGATGATTGATTACCCCATCACCACGTTGTTTCCCAAGCACCTTGATGTAAAAATGAAAAAACTAATAAACGTGTTCAAATAAATAAATAAATAAATAAAATCTGTTACATATGTTGTGCATATAGACATGAACAAAAAGAAGAGCATTAATGGAAACACTATTGGAATTCATGTTGCAGGTATTTTGGAATTTGTAAATGGATCCTTAATATTGACCTTTATGAGTAAGGAAGAAAACACAACTGCCACTCAGAATGCCACCCAGATTCAGAGTGAAATTATACTGAACTCAATATGTGCAAGCTTGGGAAAGCACAAATAAAGAGTCTTGCCATGAAGCACATATCCTCTATTTGAATACTGACCTTTCTACCCAGCTTTTATAGCTGGGTATATCCTTGGCATACAGCAGCTTATTGGAGGGGGAATCCTTGCCCAGCCGATGCTCTGAGGTGGAACATGAATCCATAAAAGTCTGAGCTACGACTGAGAGGCAGGCATCAGTGATGCTTCCTTTGTGGATATCAAAGACGAACTGTGGATTTTTAATTACATTCACCCAGAAGCGAAGAGGAAGACTGTATGACATAAATATGCATTATAAATTAAAAAATAGCAACATATTTCTACAATCACAGCTTTTCTTTTTTTTCTTTTCACAAAAAGGTTAAATAAGAATGGTAGTAGTAATAGTAGCAGTAATGAGTAATATAGTACTGTATATTCCAGTAATGTAGCACTGTAGCCATAATGGTAATTGGCAAACAAGATGAATTAATCATATTTAGCATTATACTTCAGTCAAGTTGGATATCCTCTTCCTAAACACAGTTAAAATCAAGATACAGAATTATGATGGAGCTATTGGATTTGAATTCATTGAGTTATTTGGCTTATTTGGGTTGGAGACCTAGCCAAAGAGGGAATTCTTTCTTTTGATTGAGATAATCCATTTTCTCCTTGGAAATTTTATTGTATTCTTGCTCCCCATTTTTTTTAGTTTTAATGCAGTAATGAGCATCTTCAATGTATATTCATTAAAACTCTCTTCTCATGAATTTACAGTAGTGATAATCTTTTTTTCCCTCTTCCTTTTATTCTTAAAATGGAAAACGTTCTTCACTTACAAGGTAATCTATCACTAGATGCCACTGTTTGTCTTTTTTGCCAATAAATACCAATATTATGAACAGAGGGAAGAAAAAAGTCCAAATCTCTATGTAATATAAAATTCACAATAATTAGCAACAGAAAAAGAACCATAATACGGACAATATAACACATTTTTACTTCCATTTTCCACAATTAGGGAGAAAAAAACCAACATTATCAAAGATACCAACTCTTTCGAATACAGTGTTGTAAAGGTTGCTTGAAATATGAATAAAAACTAAATAGAATACCATTGATTTTCTCTGTAACCCCCCCAAAACACAATAAAAAACACACAAACACTTTAACCTACCCTAATCAACAGAAAGACCCCAAAATATCTTTTGATTTCTCTATTGTTGCTAGTTAAAAGTCTGCATCACTGAAGACCTAGGCACCAGGTAATTGAGAAAATGCAGTTTTCTGAGGCTCCTGATGCCTTGATTGCTCTTTTTGCAGCATTCTAGGCATGACTTATAGAGGAGATAGTCTAGGCCAGTAACAAAATGCAAAAGTGCTAAAATCAATTGCGGGCATTTCCAATTAGACAGTGTTGCAGCTGATGTTAAAAATCTCCACTTTATACTCTGGACAGCAGCTGCAAGTCAGAATATAGGGTCTGGGGCTAATTAAGCAAACTGACTGATTTCATATAAAAAAACCCTCTCTTTTCCCTCTTCCTGATTTTCTGATAGTTATTAGAGTTTCATGCTACTAATATTAATATAGAAAGAAAGATTGAATGAGCAAATTACACCAATGCTTTGTGTTATTTCAAAAACAAAGTGCAATAATCCAATCTTCAATATGCCAGTGTGAAAAAGTAACACCTTCCCCCTCATTAAACTCAGTAACTAGTTGAGGTACCTGAAACTGCACAAGCACTTCCAGAATTGTGATAAATATCTCATATCACAATGATCCGAAGATCACTAATTTGGGGATGCTTTTGTGCCTTAGGACTTGAGTAATTGTCCACCATATCCATACTTGACAGTTGATATGAAATACTTACTGTTTGCTTATTAACTATCTTGTTAGCTCCAAAGTTTTACTTATCTGCCTATAAAAAATCCCTACAGAAGTCTAGAATGAGATTCTTTGTTTTTTGGGGGGGATGTTTGATATGACCATCAAAGTTTGTAAGGATCAATGAGTTTTGCCTTATTATTCTCCAATGGATCTCTCTCTCTCTCTCTCTCTCTCTCTCTCTCTCTCTCTCTCTCTCTCTCTCTCTCTCTCTCTCTCTCTCTCTCTCTCTCTCTCTCTCTCTCTCAGCTGAGGTAGCAGAGGCCTGAAAATCACTTTTTAAAAAATGACTTTAATGAGATGCTTGTCACAGAATAATTCCTTTGGGGGATTACTGTTCCAAATCTTCTTTGTCTCAGGACATTGCTTATCTGTAGTTTAGTAGAGCTTTCAAAATGCTTCGGTGATCTTTTCCAGTTTGATAAGTATACATGACATTTTTACAGAGGTCTTCAGAAATTTATTTTAACAGGGCATGATGTATCTCTAGAATCAGCATGATGAAAACATCCCTGTGATGCCTGTGAGATGTCTATAAGGGAAGATCACCCCAGAGTTGACTGTTTAATGAAGTACTCCCATAACTGGTCCAGATAGCTCTTTAATTGAATTTACTGAACAAGACCACAATTATTTGTTCACACTGGCATATCGTTTATTGAATGCTTTTGTTTATGAAATAAATGATTCAAATACTAAACATGCTTCATTATTGTCTATTAAATTCTTTTTATTTACTAACAAACTAGAATAACATTCAATGGCAAAGACTTTTTCACACAGCTGAGTATGGAGGTTCTTATGCTAACTGTCTTCTGCTGATACATCAGCTGCTGGCAGGTAAGAAAATATGAGTATTCAAGGGTAAAGAAGCACAGGAGCCTAATGTTTTCACTAGGGTGTAATTTGAGAGTTGGGGTGTTGTCTGTGTTCAGTTTTTCATCATAAATTGTTCTTGAGAAAAAAAGGGATATTCCTATTTTTTTTATTTGTAGAATTTATATCCTATATTACTTTGTTATACTTACATCCTGAAAAACTTGAAAAAAATACTTTTTAAAAATAGTTTAGACCAGATATGTTAGGAGCAAAGAATCAAGACCATCTGTTAAATTGCAGCAAAGAAGATTTATTCACACCTATACACAAGAAGCAGTCATCTAAAGTCCAACTTTAAATTGGTACCAGATAAGGGCCAACAGAATTCAGGATTGGTTAGACTTGGACCATTTGTGGGAACGTATGACTCTAAGATGATGACATATTTAACTCCACCCTCCAACTCTGCCTGCTCTTCTCCTACATATACAGACTAAACCATATGTTTCTACAAAGGGATTTTGGTTTTGGCTTTCCTTTGTATTGAAATGAGCTGATCCATTGTATGAATCTGAGAGTTAGAAAATCTGTAATAACATCATACATGTTGACGAAATCTGGCTGATCACTTGACTCCTATGCGGTTTGCTTCATTAAGACTATTAATTTTGGGGGGAAATCTTATTATCATAATACTGACTGCAGATAGAATTCTTTTTAATGTGCGCATGGTCAGATGCCATATTGAAAAAAAATCATAACATTCTTTGAAGAATTTTCCCATAATCCATCTGGTAGAATAGCATCTGTCCATCTTTACAATATAAGTCTTAGGCTACTCATAGTTATTTTGTTAAGTTTTGGGCATGTTTTTCTATCCAAACAGCAAAGAACAACTTTTTGAAGAGATGTTAGAAACTGATCTTTTAAAATCAGGCATTGACAATCAAAACTGAACCACAATTCATCTTTTGGGTAACAAAGTAAACAGGCTGTTTCTTACTGCTGTCTCTCAAGTATATGGCAAGGCATTTAATAAAATAGTAAACTACATTCAAGTCAGTTGACCTGTCGTGTACCCAATGCTGGCTAGATTCTTCGCTGTTCAAACTTAGTGGTTGTGTCCAGCATTTCTTCATTCTGCAGCAGTGTATGAATTCCCAACAAATTGTTACACTTGTTCTCATTCCACATTAGCTCTGCCTGACCTTCAATTGCTAGCAAAACACTTTATTCTCTATGGGACTTCAATCTGTTATTTTTTTTGTCCATCCAGTGGCAGTACAGAAAAAAAATGTTTTGCAGGAAAAAAAGAGAGAATGCAAGCTATTTTTGGAAAGAGTAAATTCTGCTGTATGGGGCAAATGGTTGCTGATAGAACAGGTAGAACATTATTTTTTTTCATTTGCCACCTGCCCAAGGCTGCTGAAAAGGACAAATGTGCCTACTCTTGCCCTCACTTCACAAAAATGTTTTATATTAACTAGTTTTCCAATCTAGCAAATGTAACATTTATCTTTAAGTACTCTGCATGCAGAAAGGCCTAGAGATGCTCAGAGTCGTAATTTCTCAATCAAATTGGTAATTCATAAATAGGAGGAGTTGAATATAATAGATATGGAATGGCCATATATGGGTTAATGCAACTTTATTATTTAAGTATATATTTTCAGTTACTTATAATAATTTCATGTTAACAGAAAAATATGAATCAAAATATGGTATCAGTATTATGGAAACAGATGTATTAATTCCTTATATTTAAATGCAGGCATTTCCAATTAAAGGACAGTGTACAGTTATAAATAGTTGACGTTAAGATAACTGAAAATGAGTTATGACTTATCTTAAGTCCAGTATTTCAACAAGATTTAAAATTAATGTACTTGGTTTGGATCCTATTCAAAGCATCTTAGTTTAAATTGCTAACAAAGATTATTGTCCAATTATTTGATTCATAGTGCAACAACTGTTTGACTCTATATAGTCACTATTCAAAAGGAAATATTTAAATGCTTGGTTGAAACTAACATCTATTCTTTTCCAGTCCAGATTATTTTTCAGCTGATATACATAGAAACTGACAATGGTTGGGAAGTTCTCCATATTAAAGGCCTCTATAATCTGGCAGCCATGGAGATAGAGGGGAAATTTATGCTCATCAGTACCACTTGTTAACTCTAAATGCCCTTTTATTCAGGATTCCAACATTTTATTTTAAAATGCATTCCGTAAAGCTTCAGCAAAATTGTTTTTAGCTCCTTGCAGCAGAGAATTTAGCTTTGGCAGACCAGATGATTAGAGAGTTTTGAAACCAGAAGGGATTTGCATGTGTAGTTTATACACATAGGCACATATTGCCATTTTTATGAGTTTCTCCTCTATGCACAGTCAATTTCTAACCCAGGGAACTATAAATCCTAAAGTAACAGCCAAGATAAAGATGCAAAAGCAACAATTGTTCTAAAAATACAGAATACAAATTGCTGCTTTGAAGTTATACAATACTTAGCTGGAGCTCAAGTTTATATACAATGTCTTTGCCTGGATATCCTCAGAAAACATGGGGAAATAGATTATAAATAATCACAGTATATATCGCTATTCAGTTGAAAGCTGATATAAGTAGCCACAACTCTATCTGGGTTCTGCTTCTTTAATTATTGGATTTCTGGTAGCACCTTGTAAATTCTACTTTGCTCAAATGTTAGAAACAAAGCATTATACAAAAGAAGATATGCCATTTCAATTATTTTTAAGGCTTTGAGGATTTGGAACTACCAAGATCAAGCTAAGGAGAGCTTTTTGACTCATCTAACTGAAAACTGGTTGTCTTTGATGCAAACTATGAAAGCCCTGTGATAATCAGGAGCAATTTGTTTATCTAGTCTCTTCCTCTTGCACCTCAGAAGGCTTGTAAAAAAGATAGCTTATGAAATTCATAGAAATTTAGCTGAATTCTACTTATATGTGTAAATTACCTAAATGCTGGCTTTTTACAGCTATTCCTGTCCTGTCTAATGCCTCTTTTCACTAATCAAGTTGAACATTGTTTTTTTTTCTCTTCTCACCTATTCCACTGTTTAGGTAATAAAGATTACATTTATGACTCTGAAAGTACATCATTCAATCACATCTAGATGCTTTTGCATCTTTTGCTTAATGGAATAATTAATACACACAGAATAATTAATGAGAAACTGGTATAAATCAATCACAAGTCTGAGTTTGAAAATAAATGGTTATGTAGCAAGGGACTTTGAGTCAAATTATTCTATATTCCTTATTGCAAATCTTGTGCATTCTCTGAAGCCTTAGATTTATCAATGTCAAGAACAAAGTATTCATGAAGGCCACTTAGTCAGGCTCATCAGCTTAAGGGAATAATATGTGTGTCCTATGGAATATACATAGAATCTCAGAACTGAGACTCCGAGGCTGTCTTCTTTGTATTTAAAGCTATTAATAATTGAGTTATTTTCCCCTTTCCAGGCTACTTGCTGACTAAAATTACCACCGTTGTAGCAAATGAGGCAAGCCATTATCATCTTATATCATTACAAATCAATCAGATTTTGGCTTTAGGATGCACGATTGTGGCTATATGAGTGATATATTAAAGAGTAAAAATGGAATATATACCCATTATCCAAGAGATATTTTATTTATATTTAATAGCATGGATTATGAGATGTAATATAACATAAAATTTAGTAGATGTTTTTAGACTATCTTTTTTAAATTGATCATGCCATATAAAATAAACTTGCTATGCTCAAAGTTGGCACAAGCCTGCCTAGATAAAATTTGTTTTATTGTCTGGAGAAAGCAGATGGTGTTAAACTGTAAACTGACTACCTAGAAAATAAGAAAGAAAAAAAAAACAATAAAAGTGTCAACAACTGCCTGGCTAGAAATGGAACTGGCTACAATAAAAATCTTTCCCCCCCCCCAAAAGTAATCGAACATAGAATGTAGAATAAAGAGCTCTCAATATTGTTTTTATTTTTGCATGAGAAAACCACTGAAAATCTATGATAATATTTGTCTGATATATGTATATATATATATATATATATATATATATATATATATATATATATATATATATATATATATATATATATATATATATATATATATATATATGTATAAAATATTATTGTATGTCTTTTAGATTTCATACATTTACTCTTATTTATGTAGATATGGTGTTGCTCAAGGGCCATTTTGATATAAAAGTACATAAACCATAAGTAATAAAACCATGTCCCTCTTACCAGTTGCTCTTCCAGGTATGCCTCACATCAGTGTCATGGATGCCATGCTTATCTGCTTGCTCATCTAGGAAATCAAACATATATTTGATAGCCAGTGGGAGAGCGCTGCCTCGATGCACAGTACTGAACAAAGTCTCGAACAGGTCATCCACAAACTTTTGAAGTGTACCCTGATGGAAGCAGAGACCAAAGTATGAGGGTATTATACCATAAATCATCAGCTGGTGCAGAACAGCACTGCAGTTTGCAAAGCTGCCCCCCTTAATTTATATTCCTGGATATGAGATGTAGCAAAGTTAACATGTTACAGTATGTGATGGGGGGGGAACGGAACTATTACCTACGTAAGATGAGATAGGAATGAAGACAGTTTAGGGAAAGCAACAAAAACTTATTTAGATTTTACTATACGTTCATTTGTGAGGTGAGTTTGTTTTATAATTATAATAATAAGTATTACATATAATAATTCTTATATGTATATTATATTATTATAATTGTTTTATTTAAACATTGTTTTTATTATTAATATGCAATAAGACAAAATCAGTACAACAATATGAGGTTAATGTTTACCACTTTCAGCCGATAAAATGGAGATACAGGATGTAAGACTTGGAATTACCTTTGTAGCTAGCAGCCGCGTCAAGTAGATCTCTGATACCATCTTACTTCCCCGATCACCTTCCTTCTGGTCACCATGGTCATGGTTTTTTACCAAATGCCAGACTTTCACTCCACTCTCTAGGTCAGGAGTAATCATGGGTGCCCTTGAACGAAGACTATCTGGGCTACCTGTGTACCGAAATGTGGAATCTGGGGAGAATGAAAAAGAAGTTGGGAAGGCACAATGGAAGACAGACTTGGTTATATTTTGGGGCTTGTCATAAATCTTTAACAGAGAATACAACTTCAGTTTATAAGGGAAGAAATTACTATAAAATTCCAATGTTTCTGAAAGCTAATCCTATATTTAAAACATTTTTGGTTGAAATATTTTTCACTGTTTTGTTATGTATTTAATTTGCTGACTTCAGCCAATCTTGATCAATAGAACAAAGTTCACCTTCCACAGAAAACTAAAACCAAAATTTTCTGAACTATTATAATCTTGGCTACCATACTTAAAATATGTAGTAGTTGCAGTTACTTACAGGGCATTTTAGATTAGATTAGATAACCTTTATTGTCATGGCACACATTAAAAATGAAATTTAGTTGCTTCCTCTAAAAGTGTACACATACATACATACATTTAAAACATACTATATAGAACATATTGTCATGAAATGCCTTGCCACATGAAAAAAAATTAGCTAACTATCAAATACACATTACAACTGTTTGATTTTTTTTCATTTTCAAGCAAATATTTCTTTCACTGTGAAAAAATAATCTAATTTCTTAATTTTCTATTTTTCTATTTGGTGACAGTCAAATTAAAGGGATCCTCTTACATTAATAGGAGAATGAGTGAATTGTTACATATTTTTCTCCAAAGTTTCACTCCTGATTAAAAATATGACTATTCCTATCAATGTAATGAAAAGGTGAAAGCACTGAATCATTCTATTTAAAAATGAAATTCAGTGATGCAAATGTAGATAGTAAAAGCACATCTTTGCTTGATGTCATTTGTATAATCAGAAGTATCAATATCAGGATTCACAACAACTAGGTAGGCACATGTTGCATACTAATGCTCTTTAACTTTTGACTCTGAACAGTCAAATAGAAATCTTACTTTATAACTAATGTGTATCCTCAAAAGAAAAATCTTTGCTTGCTATTTTTACATTATAGACATCCAATTTAGAAAATTTTGTCTTTGATGTCTTTGAAGAAATATTTTACAAATAAGAGGAACAAGAATGGAGAACACTTTTCCAATTGCAAAAATTGGCAGCCATATGGTGCCATAATTATTCCAGCCAAAAAAAGCAAACCCCAGAACAAAACACAAAAATGCTTTTACTAAAAATATAAAGATACAAATGGACAAAATGACCAAATATAAATTCTCAAATTTCATATTAAGTTAAATTTCATATTTTTTTTCAGTAATTATATTTCCCTGTAAGAAAAGAAAAAAAGATTCAAAATGATCTAAATTGACTAGAACTGTGGACTGAAATGAAGAAAATGGAATTTAACAGGAAGAAATGTAAAGTTCTACATTGTGAGGGAAAAAAGCAGGGCACGATTGCAAAGGCAGAAGACTGGCATGGCTTCTGTACATGTGAAAAGCAACTGATGTTCTTGCTGAACATGTCAAATATGAGCCATTAGTCTGAATTAGGTACTAAAAAGCCAAATATTGTTTTTAAAAGGTGATACAAATATTGGAATTACAAGTAGTTCTCGACTTATGACCACAATTGAGCCCAACTTTTCTGTTGTTAAGAAAGACATTTGTTAAATGAGTTTTGCCCCATTTTACAGCCTTTCTTGTCAGAGTTGTTAGGTGAATCACTGCAGTTGTTAAGTTAGTAACAAGGTTGTTGAGAGAATTTGGATTCCCCATTGACTTTGCTTGTCAGAAGGTCAGAAAAGGTGATCACATGACCCAGGATACTGCAATTATCATAAATATGAAACAGTTGCCAAGCATCTGAATTTTGATCACGTGTCATGGAGATACTGAAACAGTTGTAAGTATGAAAAATTGCCATAAGTCACTTTTTTCAATGCCACTATAACTTTGAATGGTCACTAAATGATGTTTTTTTTAAGCTGAGGACTATCTATAATTATTTCACTCATACCTGCCCTGGTCCTATCACATTTGTGTCCAGTTTTGAACACCATATTTCTGAAGGATAGTTAGAAATTGGAACAATTTCAGAGGAGAGTAGCAAGATTTGGATAGTTCTGGAAACCACTTCCTATGAGGACTTGCTAAAGGAAAATATTTAGCCTATAGAAGATATAACTGAGAGGAAATGCAACAGCAACCTTTAAATATCTTAAGGGTTGTCACATAGAAGGAAAAATAACAGAGGGCAGGATCAGAACCAAATGGTTGAAACTATAGAAGATTCAGGCTAGACATCAGGAGGAACTTCCTGACTACTTGAACTGTGAAATAGTCCTCCCCACTTATTTTTGAATGAGGAGAGATAATATCTCTATGTACTTAGTATGTTGCTTGTCTGATAATGACAATTTCAGGAGAAATTGCTTCAGATCAGTGATTCTGATACATGCACAGGTGGTTTCAATGTGTTATTCCCATTACAGCCAAGTTTATAATTCAGATAAGAGGTAGAAGCATTTGTGAAGAGTTACGTGTATGCACTGACATTATCATAATGTTTCAGACTGAGCTCAGTGGTTAAAAAAATGGTTCCCTGTATATTTATAAAGATATGCTTCACAAGCTTCCAATAAAAACTCTAATAAAACTGCTAGCCACTTGACACTGGATGCAATGATCAGATTAGGCCATTAATTTGAGAGTCATGTAATTAGAATCTTTATGTTTACATCATGCAACTTTCAGTCTTACCATATCTGCTAATTGAGGTCCGTGATATGCTGGCAGAAGCAGGAATATTATAAGAAGAAGTCTGTTTAGGAACAAGGGCAACTACAGAGCGATCAGAGACCTGGTAGAGGGGAAAAAAGACATGTAAGCAGACAGAACATTACAAGGAAATGCAGCACTAAAACATATTCATACTGTACTGTGAGCCGAAAATGATGAAAGTTATAAATCTCATAATGAAGTGTTGGCAGGAACATATGGAATGCCATGAAGTGTCAGAAGACTAAGCAAAATGAAGGGTATATTTCCCTCCTGGCCTGTTCTGTCCCTGAAGAAAAGAACTAAGAAATGAAAAGACATACTGAAGGCATTCTCTGTCATTTTGATTTAAGATTATGTTTGATCCAATAAAAACAGAGATTCCCAAGAATTGTAGCAACACAATTAAAGCAATAACATACTGGGAATAAAGTAGCTATAATAATGTTATGGATCATAAAAAATTCCTATTAAATCATTTTTTTAGTTTAGCTCATTTTATGAACTTTAGAAGTTTGATTTATAAAGGAACAAGTAATAAAATCATTTTTCTGGATCTTAAATGACCACTCCATCAACTACACCCTCACCTAAAAGGGTGGTTGGAGATAAATTTGGGGAAATCAAATTATAAATGCATATTAATACTGATAATAAGATTTTGTTAAAGCAAAATAGTAATGTTTAATTTTACCCACTCTAAAGCTGTAAGACTCAGAAAGCTTTTAACTAATATTCATTAACAAACCTTTATTTATCCAAATTATATATTAATAATTTCACAATGTAAATGTGTTGCAGAAAATAAAATGGAAATGTTTGTCTGAAATGGGGTGCTTATTTATTTAATATATTTATTAGGCATCCAAGTAATTAACAAACCACAATTTATCAGCCTGATGTAGTAATTTTACACATACAAATAATTCTGTAGGTTCATTTCTTGAAGTCAGTAACACAGGGGTAAAAAAAAAGCTCCCTTTTATATAAAACAGTAGTTTTTGTGAAAAAAACCCAGATGTTATTTTTAATGAGAAATATTTATGACATATATTTGAATGTAATATGAATATCTGCTAGAGATGAAAATTGGTTTTTAGGATTTGAATCTTCAGGTAATTTGTATGGATATGGTATCTTGTTTTTATACTTATACAGTTTATAACTTCGCTTTCTATCAAAATTAGCCTTCAGGTGGTAGAGTTGGAGGCCAAAACATCCAAAGGGTATTGTATTGCTTGTCCTTGGTCTTTCAAAAGATTTGTTCTTATTAGATATCATATTAGTTCCCTACAAAGACCAATCTGTGATATTTTGGAGGTTTCCTGTGGGTTCCTTTGCTATTAGGACTAATAGTTATTAGCTATTGTTTACAAACAAAAAAGTCACTTCCAAACCTCTTCGTTTGTATGGTTGTGGTTATGGTTAATTATTCTTTTGGAATAATCCAAAAGAAATGAATTCCAAAGACATATTACTTTATCATTTGAAACAGAATTGGATAAATATTTCATGTTTTAAATTTCTAGAATTTAATTACTTATTGTTTGACATCAACATTGGCATTTTTCAAGCTTTTCTTCTAGAATTACTGAACATATGTGTGAAGTTATATGTGAGAATGGATGTGCTATTAAATGATATAAAAATAATCAGAGAAATTATATGTTGAAATATATGCACATTTTTATTTTAATTAGTTAAACAAAGAAATAAAACACTCAGGCAGGGTCCTTCTGAGGAAGATTTTTAAGATTATTGTAATGCCACTTATACTGTAAAATATAAGTAAATAAAATATAGTTCTAATCTTGTGGAGTCAGTTACTTGATCTGGTTTATCTCTTCGGCTGTCATAGGGGAAAATAAGAAATCTGCTAGCTGTATATTATGTGCAGCTTGGTAGGGTTGCATGTACTTTTCTGGTTTATAATATATTTCTATTGGTTCATAAACTCCCACTACTATAGTAAAGATTCAAAAGCCCACAAAATTTGTGAATCTGTTTTGGACATTATTAGATATTATAATATTTTTAGAATAAACTACAGGTAGCAATGGAACAAAAATGAATACAACACACTTTTAGTCACAATTATTGCCTTAAACTGTACACTTGGTTTCTTCTAAGAAAAAAAATATCCCTTGACTCCAAATAAGTTCTAGAGTCACTATTAATTACAGTACAACAGATAAACTTGGCTCAGGATTATATCACTATTTAGTATTTCTGAATTTCTACAGAAGTCTTTTTTTAAATCACTAATAACTTGCAACTAGTATGTGTTAAAGTGTCACTTTGATAAAATTTCTATTCAAGAAAAACTAGGTGCTCCCTGCAGCTTAAACAACTTTGAGTTGAGCTGATAAATGATATATTAAGAATAGATTGTGCACATTTAGTAGCAAATTATTTCTTTTTCATTCTCATGAAATAGAAACAGCTATTACTGTCAGCTGGGGCACAGTCTGATTAATGTAAAGGGCAAACTAGGAACACAGGAAAATATTAGCAAGTCTGCAATACATGCTTTAGGCAACTAGTACTAAAGAGAAGTTAGCACGTCTTAGTCCAGCATTTTGTTTCTTGTAGCAGCCAGTTGCATTCTTCTGGGGTACTCTCAAATGGGAGATGGAGACATATTTATTTTCTGCCATTGTTTGCCTGTAAGTGAAATTTGGAGGCATGATGTCCCTGGTCTAGAGATAATCTTGCTTTTCCAAGATTAGTCAGTCTTAGGAAGCTGGAATGTACAAATTTATCCAATCCTACTATAAAGCCATCTGAGTTAGTGGCCATCATCACATTTTGCAGTCATAAATTCCAGAATTAATCATGCAGTGTGTGAAGAGGGCTTTTACTTCATCTGTTCTTAATCTCTATCAATCAGTGTTATTGGATGACTCTGGTTCTACTAATTTGAGTAGGAGTAAATGTAGCTCTGCCAACTTTCTCCGTAGCAGGTATGTTTTATACCTCTTAGACCTGTTCCCCTGAAGTCATTTTCCCCAATCCCATTCATTCAAGCCTTTCCTCTTAAGGAAAAGATTTCCCATAACTTTGGTTGTATCTTCTGAACTTTTTAAACTCTATTAACTAGAACTGAAGATACTATAATAGAGTTGACAGTGACATAAAGACATTACAAGGTTGGCAGTTTTATTTTCAATAATTCCCTAATGTCCCCTAGCATAGAGGCTATCTTTTCAAAGTCATTATCCACTAGGTTGATATTTTTATTGAATTATCCACTAAAGCTCCAGTATGGTATAATATTTAAGGTGTTTAATTATTCTCACCATGGAAAATCATTGGCTGACTTTGGGCTAGTGATAGTCTCTCTTAGTGCAGTTCTACATCACAAGTAAAATGAAGGGAGATTCCCATGTAAGCTTGGAAAAAAGTAGTTTATATATCTGAGAGAGAGAGTGAGAAGAGAGAGAGAGAGAGAGGGAGGGAGGGAGGGAGGGATCTAGTTTACAAACAACTCCGATCCCATCAATATATATGTGAAGGTAGGTGTTTTTTCCAGTGAGGATCAGGTTGCCATTTCCACAATTTATTTATTATTTATTTATTTATTTATTTATTCGGATTTGTATGCCGCTCCTCTCCGAAAACTCGGAGCAGCTCACAACAGATATATATAAACAATTGCAACAAATCCGAACAACATTAAAAATACAAACCCCATACATACTCATCAATCACACCACAATCAACAATCATCCCCAGGCCTGCCGGCAGAGGTAGATTTTTAAATTCTTTTGGAAGGCCAGGAGGGTCGGAGAAACGCGGACTTCGGGAGGTAGTTGGTTCCAGAGGGTGGGCGCCGCAACAGAGAAAGCCCTCCCCCTAGGGCCCGCCAGACGACATTGTTTCGTTGATGGGACCTGGAGGAGGCCGACCCTGTGCGCTCTCACCGGTCGTAGAGAAGTATGTGGCAGAAGGCGGTCCCGTAAGTATTCTGGTCCCAAGCCATGAAGGGCTTTATAGGTAATAACCAACACCTTGAATTGGGCTCGGAGACCAATAGGCAATTTAATAAATCAGCCTGGCATGTTTATAATTACACTTGACTTTTTATCACTCTAGATCATGGGTATCAAACTTGATCGTGTTACGTGACGTATCGTGATGTATCATGACATTTTTTGTCTTTGTGGAGCTGGGCTCGGCATGGCCTGCATGTGATGCATCCGGCCTGCAGGCCACCAGTTTGACACCCCTGCTCTAGATAGTTTGGTATTTAAGCAATTCATTACTTGACCCTATTTCAAGGATACTTATGAACAAGTTAAAAAGCATCAGTTCCAGTGAACATACTAGAGACACTCCACTTTTTCCCTTTAAGAAAATTGTTCATTTATTTCACTCTTTGCTTTTTGTTTTTTAATCAGTTAACAAACAAAATACAATCAATCAATCAATCAATCAATCCATAAAAGGACAGGCAGGTCATTTTATCCCATGACATCAGTTTAGTTTATTCAATAACCTTGGAAGAGAAATGTGTCAAAGGCTGTTTGAAAGCTCTAGTATACAACATCAAGAGGGCTAAATGCCATATATGTGCCAGGTGACACTCTCAGAAAACTTTGAAAAATTGGTGGGGCAAGCTTTACATTTTATGAATTTTCCTTCAGCAAGGCTTATTCTATTAAATGCTTAATTTTCTTTATTCTTTTTACTAATTTTATTAATTTGCCTAAGAAGAAACAGTGAGATAACCAGCTCAAGACTTCCTGGGACTCATTTGAAAACTCAATATTACATAAGCTACCTTTCAGGCCTCCTGTTTTTAGTGCAGATTTTCTTAACTAGGTGGTTTTCAGTTTGTTGTAGCTATCTCCAACATGTAGTTCTTTCCTGAACCTTCAAACATTCCCAGTTAGCTTGATGATGAGCTTACCTCATTGGGTTAAATCTACTTTCTGAGCTCTATGTTATTCTTTGCTTCACCCTAATCAGTACTGCAATTGAAAATTCATTACATTCTTCTGCCATACAATCCTTGCCTGCACAATGTGATTTGCAAGTATAAAAACACTGAATCCTTGGGGAAATGAATTTATCAAACAATGAAGTTCTAGGTTTGCAAAGGTGACTAGGAGTTGAGTAAGAATCTAACCCAATTATTTGTTGACTGAATATAAATATTGGTGTGACATCAAGAATTTCTGGCCCCCCCACATATCCTTGTAATGGGCACAAAGTTGACCAGAGAACAGTCACAAAAGCTAAGAAATAAATAAATAAATAAATAGGAAAGGTGCTTAAATCTTAAGTGGAGGTTAATTCTTATTTAACTTCGTTGGCTATGCTATTAGTAAAGACAGTTAAAGATTGCACTGGATTTTCACAAGTGCTTTTTTTATAACAACAAAGTGATTTGCTTCCTTTATTTATGGTAAAATTGGCAATGCATAAGAAAAATTCAGCAATCATTCACTCTATTCAATGATAGCTATTTGACAATGATGATTTTAAAAATGTATAATTGACTGCCATGCTCTTGCCTAGCTTTTCATATTATTTATTTAAAATCAGCACGACTATCACTAAATTACTATGTAGACATTCAAAATCCAAGGGACTGGTTTGGACAATGGATAATGTGTATTTCTATTTAAAGAGGGATGTTGGCAACTTACTTGCTAACCTTGAAACACAACTCTCCTGCCATATAATATTTAGGTAAATCCCAAGAGAAGAATAATGATGATTTTAGAAGTCCAGTGCACTAGGATAAGTAGAATAAAATAATTTGGGGAATGAATAGGAATATTGTAGTTGGGACATACTTGAAGTTTTTGTCATAAATGCAGTCAAGGTTCTTTATAGGAGAGGAAAATTGTGGCGTCTTTCCCCATGTCCATGTACTGAGCATAGATGTCAACAGAAAGAAAGACTATATTCAGGATCTATGCAAAGGTCCACATCAGAGACAGTCCTCACATATAGAAGTCTATACTTCAGAATTTTTAAAATGCATTCATACCTAACTGCAGGCCCATTAGGTAGACCAGACTAGGAAATCAACACCGGAGGAAGGTGAAACTAGTTTAATGAGACTGGCTATAACAACAGAATCTTGAAAATCTGGTTTTGCCATACGCCCTCCACCATCTTATGATGGAATGAATTAGAGAGGCATCTGCTTGAAACATTTCCAAACTTTATATAGATGCTAGGGGCTTAAAAATAATGTTTATATCCCTTTTGTCCAGGCATCAGATCCTATCAAGGTCATCTTTACTATTCTATACACTAACTACAATCACTGTGTTTGGTATCAAAAGCAAACAATTTCAGAAGGAGGGTCAAGAGGGCAATTTTACTCTTTGATAATTTTATTAAGATTCTTTCATGCTGGATCATGTAAAGGTCAAGGGGGTTTATGCTGTAGGTCAGTAATGGCAAACCTTTTAGAGACCGAGTGCCCAAAAACTGCCCCTGCCCCTGCTCCCAACTGCCTCCATCTGCCCCCCCCACACCCCTACAGGGCCAGTCACTGCCTCCAAGGCCCACCGATCGTCCAGGCAGTCCAGCAGCGCCATGGCAGCCATGCCCTCTGCCCGTGCCCCACAGTATTAACTGCATGTGATGAGGCACGAGGGTGGAGTGTTGTTCCCGCTGCCTGGCTGCCATGTCCTTGGTTGCACTGCTCCACGCAGGCCACGCTCGGGGCAACTCTCCTCCAGGGGAGCTGCTGGTGTGGAGGGGCCATGATGGGAGGTGGGGCTGGGGCAATGGCATACATGCCCACAGAGATGGCTCTGAGTGCCGCCTCTGGCATGCGTGCCATAGGTTCGCTACCACTGCTGTAGGTTAAAGGTAGCCAAATAATATTTCTGATGTTCAAATCCAATTAATTTATCTGACAATTGAGATATATTTGTTATTGTCCATGTGAGTATTTATTCTTATAGTAGATGGATATCTTTATTAAATAAGAGCTAAATTTAAAATATATAACTGTGCATGGGCTCCAGGTCATGTTATATGAGTTTAACTAATATTTCCTAACGGACCAAATTGTAACTAAATTGTTCCACTTCAAGGGCACTGTACAGCATCTAGAAGAATTGATAGATACACAGTATTTAGATTCAAGCAGAACTAATCATTTTCTGGGTATGATCTCCTAACCGGACTTGACAAAAATCACATATCCTCCCTATATTGAATTCTAAACATGTGGTTGAGCAACAATTAATCTCCCACTCTTTTTACCCTTAAAAGAGTTAATAAATAGGAGACTAAATGGATATGAATAAAAGGTTTACTAATAAAAATAACATAATTAGGATTTGTTGTAGTGGGCCATTTCTACTCTTTGGTATATTGTTCATCATGATGATTACAAACGTACACCAGACTTGAGCAAGCAGATAGGACTGGCTGATATTCATACCGAGAATTGGCAACATATCATCACTAGCACCTTTTGATGCCATAGTTATTGCTTGTTTAATCAGAGTCAGAATTTGTATGCTCTATTGCATATTGGACTACATCCAAAATGAAAGGTAAAAGTTGCAAATCTTCACAATATGGAAACAGTGTCATATAAAACTAGCATCTCTTCCTAAAAGCAGCTTTCTAGGCGGATTTGTGGAAAATCATTTATCATGCATCTTGATAGCCTGAGATGTTTATTTTGACTGTTTCTTATGGAGCTACCCAACTCAGGGAAGAGACTATTCCATAAAGCAGTCACTAGGGCAAGGAAGACTTGCCAAGTGTAGTTCCCTAGCAGATGAGACCCACAATACATCTTCTCTTCCAGATGTGAATGGACAGACAGATCTAACTGGGGACAGGCAGTCCCTCAGATAACCTATTCCTATGCCACGAAGGGCTTTAAAGGTTAAAACCAGCACCTTGAATTCAATCCTGAAACAAATAGAACCAATTTAGCTCTGGAGCAGAGGTGTAACGTGTGCTCTTTTAGAAGCATGCATAATTGGCTATGCTGCTGCATGTAGCTGAACCTTCTTGATACTTTTCAAGAGCAGAGTGCATTACAATAGTCCACATGGAAGATGACATGTGTGGCTGTGATCAAAGCCACTGATTTAGGCACAGGCCCAACTGTACATTACCCAAATCTGTTCAAGGGCTCTCCTAGATATGAGTGCACTGGTCATGAGCAGGAGTCATGAGTACAGGAGGACTCCCAGATTGCACATTGAGTCTGTTTGGGGCAGTGCAGCTCTACTCATCATCAAAGATGGTATAGTCCTTGAACTGGTGTCCTGAACTAAAGCCACTCAGGTTCTTGCCAGGGTTCTCCAGAAGCTTCCTATTTCCCCATCCAGAACCTCGTAGCCTCCAGGGATTAGGTAAGACATTTGCAGTATTGCTTAATTTTATCATGGGCAGAGAAAAAGCATACTGATGACCTAATCAGTATACTGATCACCCCATCACAATGGATGAGCTCACCCAGTGGACTCATGTAGGTGTTGAATAAAGAGTTCTGAATCCTGTGCATGACTCTAAAGAGTAGGTGGCAGAATTTGCATCCTAAGGACTTCCTTAGGCCTACCATGTTCAGTCCAATCCTAGATTATTGGGCAAGATTCCTCCCCAGACCTCTCTATCAGATCTGAAACAAGGCTGGTGTCCAGTTCTGAGGAAATCCGAGCAACTGTGTACAATAAATACTAAACAGATGTCTCCACATGCCCAGGCAAGAAGTTCTCTGAGCTGAAAGTCAGTGTCTCTGAAGGTCCACTGACAGGGTACTGAGGTTGAGATCAGAAAAATGCAATACAAAGCTGGTATAAAACAACAGTATTGTGTTCTATGCTTGCTGCCTTTTTAGCTCATCTGATATACTGTCTGTCTCAGGAACACAGCTGGCATTTTTAATTTATTCAATTTACAGGTCTGCTTGTTTCTGTGAGATGTGGATCAGAACGGTTTTCCTTTTTAATATGTGAACATGCTAAACCATTCTGATTTATCATCTAAATATGCCTCTCATTGCCTGTCTTATTATAAAAGATGCTGAGGAATTAGAATTCAGGTATTTTTCCACCCGTTCCCCCTTTCGGTCCACTCAACTAATTTCTGTGACTGCATGCTAGGTTTTATTTGCCTACCTGATAATGAATTAATGTGTTTAACCGCTTCCAGTCACCCTCAATCTTGGTTGTGATGTCTTCATCCTGAAGTACCACACGTGCTATTCGACCTTGGCGCCATTCTATAAAAAGAATAACAACAGACTCATGAATCAGATTAGAAGCCTAGAAATCTCAATGGCAATCTCAAAGTGCTGATCTTTTATAAATAAATAATTTAATTAAATAAACAAATAAATAAATAAGAAATGACATTCAACAGCTGGTTACTCCTTCACAAATTCAGTTGATATTTGCTGGTTTCAACAGATGAGATTGGGGAGACTGACCTCAATATTTCAGAGCGCATTGTAGACAATCTGTTGTATTCTCCCATCTATACAGAAAACCTGGGAGATCTTAGAGAATTAGGCAGCATCAGAATAGTCAAATGTATATACGTTAATTACATTGCTTAGAACTGACTCTATTCTTGTTATACATTAAACACACAATCAGAATCATGTATTGTGGGCATGGGAGGGAAAAAATGTACCTCTGAACTTTTAAATTACAAAATAAATAAACTTTACAATTTATTCTTTCTTTCTCCAGTAAAAACCCTCCTTTATCTAGTCTTATTTTTGTTTACATATATAAAATGAGATAGATCAGATGACAAAGCTGGGGATTAGCTCTTTCCAATTGCTTCCAATCCACACTAAGACCTTATATGTTTATTTTAGAATAATATGAGGATTGGCTGTACCCTATGCAATTATCCTCTTATGTAGCTTAAATCTGAATCAATCCAGAATTGATATATTTTGTAAACAGTGAAGGAAGAAGAAACTAAGACCACCTTTACAATAAACACTATGTATATCTACACTGGACTTTCCTTCAGCAATCTTACCCCAATAAGGACACTATATTTGTGGTCAACTGTCAACTCTATAATGAGCCTGGCTGCAGCCATCTTTCTCTTCATTGTAGGTTGCCACATAGAACAGAGGGAGGGGGGCTTGCCCAGGTGCTTCACTAGTCAAAATAGTCTTCTGTCCTGTGGGAACCAAGGTCATCTGCGGCTCCCGTGATCAGGGACTGAGTGTTGTATAAGAAAGTCCACCAAATGAATGTATTGGGGAATGTAGTGATGGCATAGTTTTCTGGGTGGGACATTATACTTTGTAACTGGAAATTTTTTAGTGTGAATTTCAGACTTGGTTTCACTTTTGATTGTGCGATACTTTGTAACTAATAAACATATTCTTTGAGGAATTTCCAAGCCTCAGAGTCCTGCTTTATTTGTCTCTGTCTGTTGGAACCATGACATCAACATAAAGTATTTTTTTCTATATATAGAATATGAATAAATACAATAATACTATAACCAAATGCATAGTTCTAAACTGGGACAATTTCTGTATGATTTTCTATGGGTTCCTTACATTCGTGACCCCTTCACAGAGAAAACCCAAACTCATATATTTCTCTCTGCTATCACAAAACAAAAAGATTCCTACCCAAGTCCATGTCAACAGCTCGAGGCCTTTGGGAGTATGGGACATTTTTATATACTGCATCAAGAATCTTCTCCTTGACTTGTGTGATAGTATCACAATTAAGCACCTTCACAGGAATCTCAGGACTATTTTCATTATCCGGATTCACACAGTTCAAGATCTAAAAAAAGAAAATAATTAAAATGGAAGCTAAACTTGGAAAAGCTAGGGAGAAACCATCACCATTTAGTCATAGTAATGATTAAAAATAAGCTAGGAATATTTTACTGTATATAGCTCTAACAAGAAAATCTAGTGTGTTACATTAGTGTTACTTAGATTGGGAAAATAATTGCTTATCTCAGGTTAAAAAAAAGCCTTCATGTGGAAATAGGATATAAACTTCATTGAATTTGCTAAATATATACTCAGAAATAGATTGCCATTCGATTGCCTGTATATTTTCCAAAATGAGGAAAAAATTGCTTATATGAAGTGAAATATACAATAGTTTGGGAAGTTAATTTCATCTTTTCAGTTATACATAGAAATATCAAATAAAATTATGAAACAGAAATAAAACCCTTTGACAATTAGGAATGTTGGGCTTCACTATTGAAATTAAGGGGCTTCAAAGTATAAGGCTTACTTTTATTTATGGATACCCTCAGTAAAACATTCCCTTCCTCACTTGTGTTCTAAGGAAGCATCTCTGTTTTGATATTTTAAATTGCCCTATATGTTTCCTCATGAGAAAGCTCTTCTATCAGAACATTTTGAAGGTATCATGGAGATTCTTGGTTTAATACATATCTGGATCCAGGGAATCAACCCTTGCTATATTTCACATGATGATCAGCGGGTGGTGCTCGCATAAACTGTTGAGAGAAGACACCCACTCACCAGTGTTTTGTACTCGATCTGCTGCCTGATTAGCTTGTCCTCACTGAGGGAATAACGTGCTTCTCCTGTAATAGCATCAATTGGGCCTTTCTCCATCTGTTGCTTGATGGCACAGTACAACATGAAGAGTGGTTCTCCAGCACATTCCTGGTTGGTAAGGAAAAGAGTTTACACAGCAATAAAGAAATAATTTATTTAAGAAAAGTTAAATGTTAACATTGTTATACTTTAGTTTTTTTAATCAAGCCATTCAGACAATTCACTTTTTTGATGCTCCAAATACAATATGGTTTAGAAATAATATGCTATTCCTTTTCGGTAGCATTTGTTGTAGAGAAAGAAAGATGGATTTTTAAAATCTTATCATTTATTCTGGAAGTACATAATCCTATGAGGTAGTCTTATGTAGCTAAACCCATCTTATTGTTCAGTTCAGTGAGCAAGCATTTGAGGAACAGCAGTCAAATACACTGCAAATAGTATACTCAATGCATTAATTAGTATCAGTAGTAAGCCAACTAAAAGGCAGCTTTAAAAGTGAACTATGTATTGTTTTATGTATTATTTCCAGCCTCTGGACTGGTTTTCTATCATCCCCTTGAAAATTAAATATAATCAACAAAACATAAAAATTAAGAAACAAAGAAAATGGAACCAAGGGTAAAGTCACTGGTTCTTTACCTTTAGGAACTTGTGGAGTAAGAAAGCAAACCAATTAGTCAGCATCTTCTCAGCTACAGACTCTGTCCTGAGAAGAAATTAGAAATTGTTTTGTATATATCTGAAATAACAGGTAGTTATTCTCTGCTCAGTAGCCTGCTCACTGCTCATTTTGGGAGAGAGTTACTAAAAGATAAACATGATTATAAAGTACAGGTCCTGACAGAATTAGTTTAACTTCTTCCTGCCATTTTTGCTCTCTCAGAATTATTTTTCCTTTTGCTTTTGAAAGCTTGTAATACAATCTTCGACTTACAACTACAATTGAGTCCAAAATTTCTGTTGCTAAATGAGACAATTAAGTGAATTTTGTCCCATTTTATTACTTTGTTAAGTGAATCACTGCAGTTGTTAGGTTAATAACATGGTTATTAAGTGAATCTGGCTCCCCCATTGACTTTGCTTGTTAGTAGGTTGCAAAAAGTGAACACATGACCCAGGGACATTGCAACGGTCAAAAATATAAGTCACTTGCCAAGCATCTGAATTTTGGTCATGTGACCATAGGAATGCAGCAATGGTCATAAGGGTGAAAAACTATCACAAGCCACTGATGTTGCAGCTTTTTTCAGTGACTTATGACAGTTATGATAGATTCTACTTTTTTGAACAGTCACTAAACGAACTGTTGTAAGTCAAGGTGTACCTGTACTTTGATTAGTAATATTTGACTACCCAGTATCCTTTCTACAATATATATGTACAATGGGTCACTGGAGACCAATATAATAAGATTTCAAATGAGAATGCACCTTCTTTTAGGTTTCAGAATTTCTCCTTTTAATAAAACTTTTTAATGAAACAATCAAAAAAGAAAACAGCCAAGGGTTAACTAACAGAAAGTCTCTGGTGCCTCCCTATATCAGACACACACAGTTCATATAAACATAAATATACTCCACAAAGTCTAATATGACAGCAAAAATAAATGAGCTATCATAAAAATATTTCTTTTATAGCCACATATGCATCAAGCCACAAACAACAGCGTGTTATAATATTTAAATCTGTTCCATTTTACTGCTGAACATTTTTGCTTCCAAATAATCCCATTTTTGCATTATGGGATGCCTGGAATGATGATGATGATTCAGAAGAATTCCAGGTTAAGAATAGTTTTAGTATCCAGACACCAAATCCAAACTTGAAAAAACACATGGGTCTCTATTGAAACAGATAAGGAAGCCAATGCAAAAGTGACCCTCATAAGTTCCAGTGCAGCTGAATTTTCACAGATCTCTAATTTGTGATATTATTTTAAAGCAGCAAATGAAGATTATGATTAGAAATCTTGACTGAGTCAGCAAGTCAATTAAGTGTATATCACAATTCCTATAAAATTCTGGTTGCTGTTTCATGGGGAGATTATGTATAATGCAACTTGTATATAACACCTGGAGAGTGATTGGAGTACCTTAACTAAATGTACAGAAGTAAACTTATTGAGAATTAAGAATGGCTAATAAGTCAGGTGTAAGGCTATTATTAGCCCATAAAGTGGGATTTGCTTGAAGTAAAATGTGTGGAATTGTGCTTATGCAAATCCTTTGAAAAACAGTACTTTACAAGTCATGTGTGCAGAAATGAAGCAGCTCTCTAAATTGTAGAAGCAGATTCATCTCCTTCCTGCCTTGTGCAGCTGTCTGGAAAAAGATGTGTATGTGTGCAGACAGCTGAGAGTAGCTTCCAAAACAGCCGCACAAACCTGGAAAACAGCCCATCTGCATTAATAATTTAAAGTCCTTTGTTTATGCCATAGACAAGATTTGTACAAATGCTAATAAAATTGCTCTACAATTTCTACTGAAGCCGGTGGACCAACTTAGCGGTAACAATCTTGTGCACGTGCACTCACTGGAATAATTTGTTTGCTCCATTCCATATTTAAGTAACTGAGGAAGCACTGCAGATTTAATTACAACTACCTTTACTGTAGCTGACACAAGACAATGAATTCTATGATGCCTGTTATGGGAACAACATGGCATGTTTGACATTCTCATGCCAAAATTTAGAAATAGAAAAATTGCATGACAAGAATGATTTGGCCTTGGAACTTCTTATATCTCTACATTGCTTTTGATATGTGCTTCTAGGTACTGTACAGAATTAAAACAAAACTAGATAAAGCAAAACTGTATAAAACATTGTCTATGGAGATTCTCAGTCATCCAGGTCATGGTTATCCCTAGGTGCTTTTTCAGGAGGCAACTGAATTTTCTTGTTTTTCTTTGAAGACATTTTGCTTCTCATCCAATAAATTTAGACGTTTAGCTATGCACTTTGGGATGAACTCCCTTTGAATGGTACGGGAGTATGAACAGATTTCCAGAAAACATTGCAGAGAACAGGAACAGGGCAGAAAATATCCTGCAACCAGAAGGTTCTATACACATTTGCACTACTCAGGTGATCTTGAGGACACAGAAAACATATAAATCCTTCCATTCCCCACCATCTGGTCAGAGCTGAAGAAGCTTCTTGGATGAGAAGCAAAATGTCTTCAAAGAAAAACAAGAAAGTCCAGTTGCCTCCTGAAAAAGCCCTTTTGGGATATGTATAAAACATTACCAAATACAATAAGAAATTACTTAGCAGCAATAGATTGCTACACTATCATGACCTGTCAGTCTGATGATCATGTTAAGATCCCCCCCATCTTCCCCCCCAAAAAAACTAGCATTGAAATAAGATGCATTCAGTATATATTTGTTTATCAGAATCAATTAGTGCCTACTATTCCAGGGATTAGTCCTGAATTCTAATCTTAGTCAGCTGTCAAATTCTCTTACAGAACAGTTTTTAGCAAAGGTTACAAACTTGACACCTCACAAGTGTTGCTTTAATGTTAAAATGCCTCAGTGAATTCCTTAAAGGAAGCATGAGAAAATATATAATAATGGTAATTAGTAGCACATGTCTATTTCCTGCTTTCAAGTATTTCAGAAAAATGTGATTGCCATGTGATCTGCAGAAGAAAAGAAAAAGAAAAACTATAAAAAGAAAGGTAATTGCATAGTTTAAAGGGCTCGGGGAGTGTCCCTCTTTGATTTTCTTTATCAATGGGGTAGTAAAGCTAATTTCAACGTGTTTGTTCTTTATGCTGCCTCACCCTTTTCACATTTGCAAGAAAAAAATCAATGCAGATTGCTCACAACTGAATGTAACAATGCCCAGTTGACAGCCAATCAGCAGCCCCTCCAAAGGGGATGTTTGGTGGAGCTATAACTCCTTACATTTGATGGAAATTATACCCTGTGTCTCAGTAAATCACTGGAATTTGTAGCTGGTGACAATCAGGGACAACAGAGTGACAATAGCTGGGGAAATTGCAGCTTTTTTAAAAGAGCCACACCCAGGACTAGCTCCCCATGCTGCATCCAATATTATCTCTAATTTAAATATAAAGGATCTTAACGTTGATTCTTAATAGTAGCTTTGCAGGATGTCAGATTCTTCTTTAAAAGGTATTATTGCTTTGGTTTTACAAAGTGGAAGATTTTAAATGAGATATCAGAGAATAAAGTAGAGCTCTAGTATAGGATAAGTTAGGATGATGCCAGCAAACCTGGCAGGAGATGGATGAACTTGTGAGGTATCTCTATCATTAATACCCTTCTGTTATTTTCTTGTTTGTTTTGTTTTTATAATTTTTAAATGTTTTTATAATTAATTGATACATGATGTTATGTATTTATGCATTTATTGTTTTAGCTTGTTGCATGCCACTCAGAATCACTTTTGGTGAGGTGGGTGGCTATATAAATTAGATAAATAAATAAAATTATCTGTATCGATAAAAAGTGTGCTTTATATTAATTCATAAGTCACTATGCCCTCTTGTTACTTTCACAGATTCTCTTCCACTGCATATTTGTCCCTAATCATATCCAAATGTCCTCACCACCATGTAACCAGATTGCTCAGAAACATTCATCCTCCATTATTTTGAACTGATACACAGAGATATAGGATTTGGAATTAAAATAAGCCATAGTGTGATTCGGTCAGAACCCTTTTTAGCAGATTAAATGGTCACAAGTCCTTGAGAAAAACCATTCTCTCTCTATGTGTATGTAGCCATTTACACCTAGGCTTTACAACCATTTCACAGATTGTACCACTTTTAGGGCATGACAATATTTGAGTACCGCCAGTGCTCAGCAAGGTGTCAAAAAATTGATGACTAAAATAAAGGGGGAGGGCTTTACTGATTAGAGTCATTTGTTGTTATAGAAATGGCTAGTTTATAATATGGAAAAGTAAAAAGTTGAGGTTCAGTGTTAATGCTTCCTTCCTACTGCAACAGTGGAACTCAGAAGTCAATGCCTTTTCTTTTCTTTTTCCCTTCTCCCCCTCTTTCCCCTCTCTCTTTCCCTTCTCCCCCTCTTTCTCCTCTCTCTTTCCCTTCTTTCCCCTTTTTCTCTCACCCTTTGCTTGCAGCCCCCCCTCACCCTTTGCTAGCAAAAGCCTCTCACTTGCTCTCATTCACTCATACATTGCTCACAAAAGCTTCTCGCTCTCATTCACTTACACATTGCTTGTACAAGCTTCTCTCTCATTCTCATTTACTTAAATATTACTTGCACAAGTTTCTCTTTTGCTCTCATTCACTGCTCACAAAAGCTTCTCTCGCACTTTCACTCACACATTGCTCGCACAAGCTTCTCTCTTGCTCTCATTCACTCACACATTGCTCACGCAAGCTTCTCTCACTCTCATTCACTCACACATTGCTTGCACAAGCTTCTCTCTTGCTCTCTTTCACTCACACATTGTTCGCAAAAGCTTCTCTCACTCTCATTCACTCACACATTGCTTGCACAAGCTTCTCTCTTGCTCTCTTTCACTCACACATTGCTCACAAAAGCTTCTCTCGCTCTTTCACTCACATGTTGCTTCCACAAGCTTTTCTCTTGCTCTTTCACACGCTTGCAAAAGCTTCTCTGTCACTCTTTCACTCACAAGTTGCTTGCACAAGTTAATTCATTATTGTAACTAAGATTATAGGGCAGTATCTTATTTATCAAGTTTGTCCAGGAATATCATGGTTACAGACAGCATTCTCACATCACCAGCAAATTATAACCACAAAACAAATGCTAAAACTGTTGCAATGTTAGCTATTTTTGTCATTTTGATTTGTCACATGAAAAATAGATACATGCAAATAACATTTAGTGTCCTCTGAAGCATAAATATCTTAAATAAATAATATTTAAAATGTACTAGCTACTTTGCTTGTTATCCAAGTCAGAACCAGAAAAACTAATACATGTTCTCTTACAATTCTCACTCAATTTTAGTCACCAGGCTGGGAATTCTGGTGCTATCTGAAGGGCTGCCATGTTGAGGAAAACTGTCTTAGAAGTGAAATAATATGAAAGTAAATAATATAGATTTACTGTAACCAGAAGTTAAACACTGATCACTTCATACAGATCAGTTATAAACATCACTAACATAAACAGCATCTGTTTCATTTCTACTCTTTCATCTACCTAGAAATTTCAAAAATAGTTTTTATAGCAGTCTGTTATTTCATTTTCATCCTGAATTGGTCCATCATTTTAATTTTAAATTCCACTAGACAACCTGTGACTGTGGGGGTCACCCTTTCAGAGAAATTTCCTTACCTAAACTGAGAATTGGAATGATCATGGGCAAATTGGTATTGTTTTAGATTTAAAATTGAAGAATATATCATGTTATTAGAGAACCAAGATGTGCAGCAAGACAAATATATTTTTTGTTTAACAAAGGACACTTTTGATGACATTTGTTGTCAGTAATGAATCTGCTGTTCTTTAAAAATGATCTAACATTTTCACTTCTTTTTCCTTAGCTTAAAGCAAATTAAAGGCTGACCATACTAGAATATAGGTTTTTCCAGATAAGTCAGCACATTCTCCATGATTTCTTCTTGCACTTTGTGTATAGTAAGAGTATATTGGAAACTGTGCCTGCTGAAGAAGGGTATCTTCACTTACTGATAAGCTGAGCATAATTCTTGCAATCATGACAATCCATTTTTGAATAAATCAATATTTATCTTTGCTACAATGAGATTCTTCTAGAGGGTTTTTTTTTTGTGATCATTGGAGTTTCACTGCAAAGCCATGAAAGATCTAAGTTCCTTATTAAAATGATGAGAGATCCTATCTTCAATTTTAGTTTATGTGGTGCAACCCAGGGAAGTCAATTGAATCAAGGACTTCTATTGGAAAATGAATACTGTAGCATTAGCTCCTTCACTGACAGCATCGATGGAAAATTATTATTTCATCATACCAGGGAAGTGTCTAATGCATGGAGAATGGATTTTTCTCATTATTGTATTGATACAGTTCTTTGAGAACAGCTCTGCAGGATTGTCAAATATTGGTTATAGATGAAATCTATATCTTCTTCCTTAGTTCTTTCTGGCATAACCACATCTATTTCATCATTTTGTTTTTTCTGAATTTTGTCTTCTCCAACATCCAGTAAGAATTCAGAATATCTCCCTAGCATGTTTCTCTTCAAATAAAAATTGGCACAGCTTCTTTATTGGTATGATTTTTTAATGCATGAATTCTCTATATCAGCATAATTTCCACTTCCCCCAACTGATAGAAGCTGATGGAAATAGCCATGGGAAATAGTTAAAATCACCCCAAAGGCCTTATTCTTGCCACATATATCTAAAAAAGCCTGGTCCATGGCATCAAAGCTCTCCATTCTAATCATTGGAATCTCATCCCAGATAATAAGCCTTGCATGTCAAAGCAAATTTGTAGTATTGGAGGTATATTGGAGGTATTATTTTTTAATGTTACAAAGAGCATTTTCACTCACTTTGAAAGATATCTTGAATCTTGAATGTACTGTCCTACCATCAGACATGGTTTTTCTTAAATTATTATATTCCTGGTTCTTCCATTATCATCACTCATTGAATTATGATATGTGATTAGTATCAGCTGAAGATTTCTACTTTTGCATGCACCTACATGACACTAATTTATACTTTCTAACATACCTTTTAATCCTTTCATTTATTCTTCATCTCACATATAATATTTATCAAGTCTATGCCACAAGGTTAGACAAATTTCATTCAGATCTATTATAATCTTCCCTTTTCTCTTCAGCAGATTTGCTCAGAGAAATGGTCCTCTGCTGCCCCTTCATGGCTTTGGTCAGGTGAAGCTTTTCATATAAAGTACTTTTTAGAATAGAATAACAGAGTTGGAAAGGACCTTAGAGGTCTTCTAGTCCAACCCCCTGCTCAGGCCATTTTTATTATTAGTAAAATAGAAAAGGTCACAAGCCTTAGGGCTCATCTACCCAGTCACATTTCCATGCTTACTTTCTGTCTTGAAATTAAGGAAAAAATCATATCAGCATAAACTGCAGTGCTCCTAAGCATATATCCAGACTGCTCATTACATAGCTTTTCTGCTCAGGTTTTCTCAGGTTGAAATATGAATGTCACCAATTATGAGAAAAGTTGCTGCCAATCACCATACGGAATAGTGCCATAATGGCACTTCTAAGGTTTGGTTGCACTATCCAATCAAATCTTGTTCTGTTTTTTTTTTAATCTTCTCCCTAAAATATTTTGATCTATCCAGGGCTTAGAACATAGAACATACCGGAACGGAGTTCTGGCACCTTTTTTTGATGGATTTTTCAGATGTATTCTTTTCCTACTGTTTCCCTTCCTATCCTCGTTTGTTTTTGAAAATGCCCTGCTGGCAGTACGGTGCGAGCGGGGTCCCCTCTGGTGCTGTCTGCCTCCATAGCCAGAGTGTGGCTTGATTGGCTGGGTCGGACCATGTGGCGTGGAAGCCGATGGTGGCGATGGGAGACACATAAACATGGAGGCCATCTTTCATGAGAGGGTGAGTGAACCTTTTGCTTTCCCTTACAGAAGGTGGGGTGTGAGGTTAAAAAGAGGTTAAGCAAGAGGAAAGAAAGGCGGCTGGCATGGAAGCTTGCCTGACAGCAAAACTTTGCTGTTTCAGTTGCTTGGGTAGTTCAAAGGCTGGGATGTCTACGAAAATCTCTTTTTAGTCTTTTATACATTATATTCAAACTGCAGAAGGGAAGAAGAAGAATAAAGCCAATATTTTGTGATTTGGAGGTATTATTATTAATAGTAATATATATTAATTATGTATTGGTCAGCTGTAAGGGTAGACTTACAGTATGAGGCTTAATCAGATCTATTTATTAAATTGGGTTTAACTTAAAGGTAAATTAAAAGTAATCTGTTCACTGACAAAGTTTTAACTTTAATTTGTTTCAAGTCCATATCCACATTAAACTCCAAATGTAATTTTTTCCACCTTGTTTGACAACTTCTTAAAAATAATTCAATCTTTTACAAGCAACCAAATTTTGTTTTATTGGGCCAATTCCACATAGAAAGCTGACATTCCCACTCATTAAACTAAAAAGGTATGCCAATGGTAAATGTCCCAACAGATTAATAAAATGCCTTCTTGTAATTTAAAGCCATACAGTGCATGGTAACATTAATAGTATTAACTTACCTTGAACAAAATCCTAGTTTTTAGATACACTAAAAACTGAAGCGTTTCTTTTTTCAACTACAAAGCTAAACCTTGTAGGGTAGGCAAGGTGGGTTATATGATGTGTGAGAGTTCCGACACTTTTTTTTTTTTTACAAAAAAAGCAATATATTGACCTAATAACCACTAGAAGGCAGCAAAAGTTTGTCTCTCTTAACTACAATGCAGTAGTCACCTAGATTTACACAGCAGATGCTGTATAAGCATTCTTAGAAATGGAGATACATGTGAGGTGTTCACCCATTGGATGCTCTCAGGTATGTCTACATAATTTTTCTGAAATATTTATTGACTTGTGGCTTAATCAGTATATCAACCATTGGATGACAACAAAGAATGGACATCTATTGAGCTAATTGAACATGTCATCTAGAAACCATCATGGACTGCTTAGATGCTAAATCTTTTTCCATTTTCCTCAGGAGGACATCTTATGCCACAACAACTTGTATTGGCTTCAGTATACTTTAGCAACAGCTGCCTGTGAGATGGAAACTCAGTTATGAAGATATGTCCTTAAACAACGGCAAGTTGGACATCTTCACACCATTGTAGGAAGTCTATCTGTATGAATTGTACTCTATTTGCAGACAACATGTTTTTGTAATGCTAAGGGTAGGATTGATCACAGCTTGGTCAATATGCTGAAGTTCAGTTGAAATCCACTTTTATTTCAACTATGCTTATGTTATTCTATGATGTCACAAAGCATTGTTACCTTCCCATTGAAGTGGTACCTATTTATTTACTCGCATTTGCATGCTTTTGAACTGCACTTGGTGATGTCATGCTGGCCACATGACCGCAGAAAAGTTTTCAGTGCTGGCTCAGTGGCCTTGAAACGGGAAGGAATACCATCCCCTATAGTCAGCAAAGACTAGCAGAGTAAAATCTGCAGGGACTCCTTTATGCTATTCTATACACATTACATATTAGGATTTGTCTTACATACTTGCAGGGATATGATTGCATTGACATACACACATGCACATTTACATACATGGAAAATATCAATAACATGAATGATAATAGTTACCAATTTGTGTGTAATTTCAAGCCCAGAATTGATATCTATCACTTTCCAGAATATTACCCACTTATACTCACTTCCATCAGCAGCACATCATCTTACTTTCATTGTTTCAGCAACCTGTCCCAGAAATTATCTGTTCATACTTCCCTATCATGTTCTGGTGGGACTTCTGCTATTCTTTCTTATACTAAAAAGGCCTTTTTGATCTGTCACAGTCGATTTTTTTTTTTTGGAGCATTGTATTGACCCTCCAATCAAGTATGCCTTTTAGTTCATAGGCTCTGAAAAGACTGCTATAGATCTCCCTCTGAAAAGTTTTAAATGAAGTCCCAAACAGTGAAACAGCAGGACACCACTCCCACATTCAGAGGCAGTCATTTTATTTTCATAAAGGCCAAAGCTCACTCTATAGATGAGCCAGCTTTCTCCTCCCCTGCCCACTCCCAGAAGCCTGATACCTTTTAATTACCCAGGAAACTAGCACTAAATCAAGATTTAGGGAATCCCTGAAAAATCAGTCTCTATTTTACTAATTTGTCTGGTTTTGTCACTGCCTGTTTCTTGTTCTACAAACATGCTTTTCATTTAAAATCCCACCCTACCCCAAGCTTACAGTAATGAGAGATGGGATGGATGGAGACACAGTGCCAGCTAGAAATACTTCCATCTGAGTGCTCAAAAATAAACTAATATTTCCCTTTGTGGTTGTTCATTATTAACTTAGAATAAAATGTTCCACATCATAATATTTTGAATATTTTTAAAAGGAAACTTTAAGAGTCTGCCAATCCACAGCATGTAAATAGTTCTGTATTGGTAACCTTCTGACTAAAATGTTTTATCTTCATGGAGTAAAACAAGCCTTTAGGTTGTTGTGCTCTTTCCTATGCTTTTCTTATGATTAAGTGCTACTATTCATTAGCCCTTTTGAGGTTGCTGCTGTGGTTTTATCATATCTCATGCTTGCCCCTTTTCACCTTAACAGGATGCCATCCATCAAAGTTAATATTACAGGAGGAATAATGTGAAGATTAGTATACTGCTAAGTGCACTACATTGTTCAGAAAAAACACAAGTTTGTGAAATGCAACAAGCTGCAAATGTCAACGCTGCTAACATCGGATGTTCTTGCTTGACAACAGATGGAATTGTAGCTATTTTACTCTATTGCTTTTAGACTTAGTTGATTCTGGGAGGGGGGAATGTGGATGAGAGTCCAGCTAGTCATAACAATAATAACTCAGTCGTGGGAACCCAAGGTCATTAGGCCCAGAGTTGATAGAGTTTTGGTGGGCTGGAAAGCTGGGGAGAAAGCCCGTGCTTCAAGCTAATTGGGGAATGTGGTTTATGATTGTTTATTGGAGGAGGGAATTGTGCTTTGTTACTTTGTGTCCAGGGGAGGGTAATTTAGTTTTTGGTTTCAACTATGTAGTGCCGATACTTTGTTTCTCGAATAAAAGATTCTTTAAGGTAAACAATGCCTTGAAGTTCTTTTGAAGAGTTTCATCTGTCAGAACCATGACGGCAAACTGATGTAAAGGAGAATATGACTGAATGAGAAGTATCTCCACAGACAAGAATGATTAAATCTGCTGATTTCAGTTCTCATCTACGCTAATCATTGAATCACTCCATATTTTGTCATAGACCAATCCCTATTGCAATATTTAAAATACATTTTTTACTTTCAAAACTACATTCTATAAATTCTTGCAAAGCTGATCAGAATTCAGTGCAGTAGTCATCATTAAGGAAACATCAAGGTCATTAAGCAAACCAATAGTTTATTAAGGGTGTGATTTTGTCAAAAACTGGAAATAAGTGCAAAACAGCTAAAATGTGGCCTTATTGCCTGATATTCAGTCATGTGACATGGAGAGGGCTCAACTATTGGAACTTCAAATCCAGATTGTAATTCCCTTTTTTCAGGTCAGTGATAACTTTGAATGGTCACTATGTGATTACAGGATGACCAGTATACAATTACTAAATGTGAACCTTAGCTCTAAATAACAGCAACTAGAAGGAACAATACACCTTGATTAAAATAGTTTGTATAGTTCAGAGCTATCTATAGCTGGGATACATAGTCCCAATAGAGATTTGAGGTTTCAGATATTTGGGAAATTACCCATGATATTTTATTTTTGACACTGTATGAATGGAATTCCTTTACTGCAAAGGATTTATTTAACTTCTGACAAGCAATATTTTTATTTTCTACATGGAATTTAGAATGGTCAAGATTTTGTTCTGTTGATTTTTAAGTCTAGAACCAAACCAGTATATCTTCTTTCATTATTTTTTTAAATTTGAATTTGCATAACTTAAAGGGAATCAATTTTCAGAAATTTCTCTGTGAAATTTGAACAGGTACACTTGACTTCCTGAATCTATCTAGCAGTCAAAGTAAATGGCTGCAAGAAAGAAAGCAGGCTAGCAGAGGAGTGTAAGTATGGGCATAGTCCAAATGTCCAGAATGTAATTTCTTGCCTAATATTTTTATAAGCTGGTGCTTTAAAATGATATACTCACAGCAGCTGGACAAATAGCTTTTTATAGAATCATGTGTGTCTTATGAAACTACACATATTTATATACACTGAAAAATTATCTCATTTTGGCTTAGACTGTTACATAAATCCAGTTAATTAAAGTTTTATTAAGTTAAACATATCTAAAGAAGTTATGTGCATATCTAAAAAATTCAGGTAATGATGTCAAGCCCCCAATAAGTTTAACACTATGTAGGTGGAAATTAAAATAGCAAACTTATGGTTTTCCATGCCATCATGCTTCTTTTGTTTCTTAAGCTTTTATAAAGTAAGTTAAAATTAAGCAAAAATACACCTGAGTTATATTTCCTAAGTGTTATAGTTCTAAGTGATATTTATAGCAGTATAATTATGGCATGAGAAGTCTAGAACACTTTATCTATATTAGGCAACAAATTATTTTCAATGAAAACTACTCATTCTTCTTTGTGTCTGTTTTTTTTTTTTTTTTTTGGTCACCAAGACTGGGGTGGCAGTGCTGGGACTCACTGGCATAAAGGGGGAGAGCCAAGGCAGTTTTGCCAAGGCCTTAGTCATTGCCTAGAATGGTGGAGTAACCAGAGGCATGGATCATATTTCCTGGAGCAACACTGAAACACTTGGCTCATTCATGGCTATAAGTGGGGTTGGGGTGTGTGTGTGAAATGCTAATATTTCTTCATGCTTATTGCATCGAGTGATAACCATCCAGTGGCTGTGTTTAGGGTGCCCTGTCCCTATTGGGTAGGATTTGCATTAGTTTCCAGTACTTTTCTAACTGTGATTTAAGACAGTGATTATCACCCATAAACTTCTCATCACCAAGATCCATCTCCAATTGTCTCTGCCCATTTCATAAGATCTGACTTGGTAGGTGTTTTGAGTCTCCTCTATGAAATAATATCTTCTGGTAGAACCCAGGAGTTATGCCTCTCTCTGTCATAGCACCTATCCCATAGACCAGCATATCCCCAGAGATTACAATGGACCTACCCCTGCTGAATTTTCATAAAGCCTTGAAAACCTCGCTTTTCTCCTGGACATTAGGCATGTATAATGAGATTATGATTGGTTGTAAGTTTTTCCCCGCTTTATTTGGTTATTTTTTTTAAAAAAAGAAAATAACTTGGTGTAGGTTGTCCAGACTTGCAATTTGCTGTTGGTTGGCTTTGAAAATTAAACAAAACAACAACAACAAAACCAACTCCTCCCAAGCAAGATAGAAATTATTATATAAAATAGATTACAATGATACAAGCACTTTTATATTTCCTTATATGAGAATTTCAGTGTAAAACTTACAGCCAGGTCCCACATTAGAATGGGAATGTAGATCTGGTAATCTAATTTTGTTATATGCATTAATAAAATCTTCAAACCCTAGTAGCTCCATGCATCAAGACAGACCAAGATTTGCTGTTTATGATTTAAAATTGCATCTGTCTGGATCTGAGGAATTATGCTATTTCATCTCTGTAATGTTTGAGCAGTAGGCCTAGAGGGCCAGAGAAAGAAACCACACACAGAATCAGGTAACCCACAATTTAAAAACACAGGAGGAAGACACTTTGCTTTTGGCAGTTCTCTAAAATTGCACTATTTGCTGACTTCAGCAGGCATTTAAAATCCAAATAAAAGTGAATTTTGGAGTTTTTAGTTTAATTTGAAATGGGAGAGTGGGATTAGATATGTTCTGAGAGAAAACAGAAGCAAGCAATTCTGTTAGCCAGCTGACTGTGATAAGGCCACTGGTCATTTGTTCTTAACTTTGACATAATCTCATTATCCTAAGCAGATATGCAGGTCATATTTCTAAGCAAATAACCGCCAAACTATACTACTATGTTTTTTTTTTTTAGAAAATGTCAATAGATGTATATTTGGAAAGGAAATTGTGTCTAGTTATCATCTGCATTTCTGTTTGTTGTGGGCCCACTCATGTCCCTGATGCATTTCAATGGCAGATGGAAAAGACAAACCTAGCAGAATTGCAGAGTAAGCAATATCACAATAAGATTATGTCTTGTTGCTACTTTCTACTTGGGAACACTTCCTCAATTCTAGGGTTAGTGCTAAAACACCAGATAGGAAATAGAAGCACTTATTCTTATATATATAATAAATCTAAAATAGAATATGCTTTAGTGTTCCTATTTCCATAGTAAAATAATTAATTCTAAAAAACACTATAATGCAGCTTCAAAATGTGATCTTAAAACCGATTCCTAATGTGCATTTCTTTAAAGCACATACAATACTCTTACTTATACCTTCTGTGCAAATCTACAACTCCTGGATAAATATCGGAATCCTTCTCTCAGGGCCAAACTTAATTTATTAAATTAGACAAAAATATTATGAAGCAATAACATTTTCTCTGTTTTACTGTCATTTATATCTTTCTCATATCACAATATAACCAGACTTCGAAGTGACAACAACACACTGAGGTAAACCTGAGAGCATTACATAGCACATTGCCACTGCCCTGGCAAATAGACTTTTAAAAATATCCCAGACTTTCCTTGGAATAATACCGTGTTTCCATGAAAATAAGACCTACCCCCCAAATAAGCTGTAGCTTGATTTTGGGGGTGGGGTTAATATATGCTCTATCCCAAAAATAAGGCCTAGTTTTGGGGTGAAGCGCATGCCTAAAATTCAAGCTAGGGTGGGGGTGGCGGGGTGGAGCTGCCCCAGGCACCCCATACCTGCTTACCGTTGCAGCCAGGCCTTCCATGCCCCGATACCTGCCTCACATCACCAGCCCTCTTTGTGGCCCCTGGAGGCCGGGGCTCAGTTCTTGGCTGCAGAGGCCTTTCTTGAAGGCCTCTGATGGTGAAATGCAGCCCGGAGGGTGTCGCACACATCAATCCAGAGCTCCAATCTCAGCTGCAGAGATCTTTCCTAAAGGCCTCTGATGGCAAAATGGAGATCAGGGATGATACGTGTGAGTGGTAGCAAGTGGCCGCAGAAGTGGGATGGCTGGGGGGACAGATGTCAGTGCTGCCGTTTTGAGGTGAGACAGAGGAAAAAACATCCCCCCCCAAATAAGACCTGGTGCCTCTTTTGGAGGAAAAAAAATAAGGGTCTTATTTTTGGGGAATCACGGTAGGGACTATATGTATTGAACAAAATCTGTCTTTTAGGGTTATCACTACTTGGATAGAAATATAAAACTTTATTGCTGACTGAAAAGATTTGCCTACGTGCTGTTGTTTTATGCGAAGCAACCAAAGCAACATAACATAATATGAAATGGCTTTGTCATAAGGACTATGTTCCTTCTAAGATTCAGATAAATTAGGTGTACTGAATCCTTGACCTGAATCTCCCCTCAGATTAATCTCCTGTCCATTTCCAATTCCTGAGGAAACATGTTTTCCAGTATACTTGTCCTTCATCTTGTTCTCTTCATTTTGACAGTCCTAACAAAAGATGAAGTAGGCTGGGGAAAAGTGGAATTAGTGGCCATAGGAAGTAGGGACAAGTATCTGAGTAAGTCTGTGACCTAAGGCCCTGTGTAACTTCATGGCATTGCTAAGACAGATGGTTCTTCTGTGCTTTTACCTCCCATGTGAAGAAAAAAGACTTGCATCTTGTAAAGTGAGGTATTCATCTCATATACTCTAGAAGTGCCTTGCCTTAAGGCTCAGTGGCCAATATAGCATAATGTTACAGTTGTGCTATATAGAGCTTCTGGCTTGAAGAAAAATGCAACTTTCCATCAGTGGCTTGAACTGCCAATTCATTTCCCATTCCTGTCCCGAGTAACAAGGGGTTAATTTTATTGTATGATTTCAAGGGTAGTTACACAAGGACTTTCAATTGGGTAAAAGAAAATGATTGCCTCCATTACATCTCTTTTGAATAGCTGAGAAGCGCTATAGCAATACACAACATCCCCATACATTTTATAGGGTTTTGTTTCTTTTCTACTGCTGCCTTAAAAATTAAAATGGAGGATGTTGTAAATAGAGGTAGGAGTATGCTGATAAAAAAGCAATGGTAGTTGCCCACTTCTGACACTCATTTAGACAGGATGTTGGAGGGAAAAAGAGAAACTGGACATTTTTCTACCATATACATTATGCCACCTTCAGTGACTTTACAATGCATGACTCTTTTGTTTAACAAAAAGGAACCTATATAAGGTTTAAAATGTATTCTCAATGGCTTGCAAGAATTGGGTATGCTGAAATGCATGTAATGACCTATTTTTTAAATAAAATCTCAGAATTTTGGGTCATCTGATTATTTATCCGTTCATAGTAACTAGTTTTTGGGAGAGTGGTAGTGGTGGTGGAAGGCAGACTCTGATTAAAATATCAGGTAAGGTAGAAATGGAATGAACTGGGAATAAAAAACTGCCATCTGGAAAATGTAGAATAATATGGCTAATGTTTTTGCAGGTCAGGGTCAGTTTGCTGAAGCTGAACAATGCATTTAAATTGTCAAACTGTCAAAACCTCCACCACATATTCTTACTTATTACTGTCACCTAGGGTCACCCCTTGTGGAGCTGTTCCTTGACAACAGAGAAATCTTCAAGAACTTTCTGGTGTAGGTCAGGTGAAAAGCTCCTGTAAGCATCTCCAGCTCAATTTCTGAGACACCAAAGGTGGTATGAAACAGCAATTACAAAAGCAGGAAATCCCATAGGCATATGGTGTTCTTACTAGATTGAAAATTCCCTCCTCTTTATTGTCTGATTACAGGAACTGAAAAAGAAATATTTTTTGTTAGTATTTATAAAGTGTAGATAAGTTCTCATTCTGAAATGATTCTGGATGGAAAAACAGATTGCCCTCTAAATAGATTACCTCATTCAAATGCTTATAAACTTCAGAGATAGCATAATTAGGGGAGATTGATATCCTATATTTGTGTTACTCATGTCAAACTATGGAAAGTGCTCAGAAAAGTGGGAATCCCAGAACACCTCACTGTCCTCTTGAAAAATGTATATTCAAGTCAGAATGTCACTGTATGGATAGAAAACACTGAAATAGACCTGTTTCAGGTTGGCAAATAATGAGACAATGCTGTATGCCAAATATATATTAAGGGAAGCTGGATTGGAAGAAGATGACCATGGTTTTGAAACAGTCTATATGTTTGTGTGTATAAAAACATGAACTCTCCATCTAATCACAAATATTATAACCTCAAATTAATCCACTGCAGGATAAAGGCATCTTCACTGAAGCTATGAACTGTAATTCATAACTTCTTTATGACTGGCCTGAAGTCATCCAGGGAGATTCTATGTCTAAGGGAGGAGATATAGGTCCTATCCTCATCCAGTCCAGTAGCTTAACCATTATATCCCACTGGCTCTCTATAGCTATAATACAATTTATCTATAATAAAATCAATATCATCTCAAATGTGTATGGCACAGTGAGTCAAATTGACTGATGGCAACAGTTCCTTTATGTCAGACATTTGTGTTGTTAGATTCCATAGGTTAGTTCTTATTGAGTCTTGGGCTAAAGCTGGCCGTGAGTACAATATATAGGAAGAATAGTTTTTGAATCATGAAAACCAAGAGATGCTCTGTTGTTGGTTTTTAAAACTTTCCCCTATAGACTCCATATAGTAGCTATCCTATAAAGCAGGGGTGTCAAACTCAATTTCACTGAGGGCTGCATCAGCATTGCAGTTGCCCTGGGAGAGCTGGGTGGATGTGGTCAGAGTGGATGCAGCCTAATGGGTGGGCGTGGATGGAATGGGTGTGGCCTTTTCTACATCATTCACGTCAAGGGTGCCTATGAGGTCCTGGGCAAGAGTGGGACTGATCTGAGGGTCTCTGGCAGAAGGAGGTGAGACCAGGGCAAGTGCCAAGGCATGGTCCACTAGGGCAAGTGCCAAGACGGCCATCACAAAATTGTACATTGGCTCCCTCACTGTTTCCAGGATGGCTTCGTGGGCCACATGAAACCACTTCGCGGGCCGCATCTGGCCCCCGGGCCTTGTGTTTGACATGTCTGCTATAAAGGCTGACATAACTGAATATTACAAGAATTATTTGGATTGCAATCCAAATACTTTCTGAATACTAGGAATGACACAGTTAAATACTGCACTTTTCTGGCCCAACACTAGTTATATTAGGGTAGCATCATAAAATATGATATGATATAGAAATTGGCATAGTATTATGATTCACTGATTAACAGATAAATTAACATAGATCTTTGCATTGTGAATATTCATTAATAAAACTAACATGGAATTTGTTACTTAGTTATGTAAGCAGCAATAGTACTTAGATTTATATACTGCTTCACAGTGCTTTACAGCCCTCTCTAAGTGGTTCACAGAGTCAGCATATTGCCCCCAACAATCTGGGTCCTTATTTTACCGACCTCAGAAGGATGAAAGAATGAGTCAACCTTGAGCCGGTCAGGATCAAACTGCTGGCAGTCGGCAGAATTAGCTTGCAATACTGCATTCTAACCACTGCACCACTACAACTCTTCATTAAATTCAGCAAATTCTCTTATTTATGTTCCAATGTCACATGCCTTCCAAACAGGAAAAATGATCCATAGTATTAACTTTTGACAAAAGATGAACAGATGAATTTTCTAGTTCAACCAAATCACTATCTACAATAACTATAATACTGAGTTGTATAACACCTGCCTGTTTCCTGCTGGCCAGCTCTAATATAAGTTGTTACTCTAGCTTTGCTCTGCTCACTCTGCAATATTAGATTTACAGTTGAACCATCCTCTTTATCTTCGCTTGGACAACAAAAAACTCCAGTCAAATGCTAATTTCTGAGCAGTCCGTGGGAAAGAAGAACAGTGGCAGGAATATCAAGCATTTTAACTAAGGCACGAGATTTCCTAGATGCAAACTGAAATAGTAACCTCATAGAATCTTGCAGCTCTTGGTAGGTATCCTTTCACAATTATGCTTGCTAAATGAATCTGGAGGAGTAATCACATCCTCATCCCAAAGTTGTGCAAAGTTCCACATTTTCCATTCTTACCTGCGCAGGAGCAACTTAGGGTGGTTTTTGTTTTCCAGGTTCTTCTCAATCAGGTCAGACAACAACTGTTTGAGGACATCAGTGGCATATTCTAGCTTTCCTTGAAGTCCTGTCATGATGAGGGAAGCCACATTACCACGGTCACGCATGGAGAAACTTCGTTGTAATTCCAGGGTACGGATAAATGTCAACAAAAAAACCTTATTATTGAGTAGCTGGGCAAAGAGCTTCAGGGCTTTTTCAACGTTCTGCTGTCCATTCCCTTGAACCTATAAAATTTCACAAGTGTTAACTTTGTACCCTAAAAGTAAATGTGGCATGAATATCAACTAAACTGGAAAACATTAATACTATAATAAAATACATGGATTGATACTACATCCAAAATTTGGCTTTATCCATGCATAGAATCCATATCTCAACTTTATGAGATACTTAAATCAGAATAGATTCTTAGTAATATGAATGTATGAATTTATTATAGCTATAATTCCATTGAGTGATTTATATTGTGTTGACCATCGTTCTTGATATGTATTCACTTTTAGTTTAATAGTGACTCTTAATCATTTAACATGATATAATTTACAAAATATATTTAATTATTTACAACTCGTTAATGATATATTAGAAAGCAAACCATGACATTTAAAAATCCCTTGTTTACTCACGTGTATTCTATTTTTAATTATTTTCAAATACATTTTTGTGTTTGTTTAAAAATTCTTTAAAGCTTTCAGTTAAAATAATTTAAAATTTGAAATGTTTTTGAAAGTAATATTTTTTACAAGGTTATATTGTTTGTGTTGCACATTTAAAACAAAATACTCTTTTGAGTTGTGAGCTACTGCACAGAAATGGCATTCACATAGGCATGGCACTGATTTAGACTCTTACACTGTGAAGCTCTAATACATGCACACATAAACACACTTTTCCAATAGTCCTGGATGTAAATTATGCATTGTAATTCACAATAATAAAACAATATAAGTAGTTATTTTACAAAATTCTCACTGACTTACATTTTCAACTTATTTATATTATATAACTAAGCAGCAGTGGAATTGATGACACATTGATCATTATCCTAGTTTTTTGGAGAATGGCAAAATCAGTTTCAACCATCAGTTTTATTTCCTATTTTCTATATGTACAAGAGAAAACAAGGAGTGATAGATGATGTAAACACTAGCATTCCCAGGTATAATTTTGATGTACCCATATAAATAATTCAATTAATTTCTTCTTTGCATGTGTATTAAAAAATAAGGAAAGCAACAAACTTCATTTAATGGTAACCTAAATAACTTTAAAATACAAAAAAAACCATAAACCTTTGCAAAAGAAGTGAAAAAAAGTGAAACTAATTTACTAAACTAAATATAAATAATGGTGCTTTTGTATTTAAATTTTGATCCCCCCAGCCTTGGGTTACATATTGCCCCTTCAGCTATAGTATCTGCCCAGTTTATTTTAATTATACCCTTAGAGAAGGACTTCCTATAATAATTGATATACCTACTCACAATAGGTAGGACACTGTAGCTTTCCTTAAAAGAATGCAGATGGTGAATTTGTTCTATCATGAGGCATCCCTTATTTGCAAGCTATATGGTTAAAAGAAACTAGAGTTCCATATTTTCTCCCTGTAATAAATTATTCAATCAATTTTTACTGGAAAAGTTGAGGAGCTGTAGCTTTAGTCTGGAGAAAATAAGGTGTTCTAGCTTTTCAGACAAAGAGAGCAGTGAAATGGGAAATGTCTTTTCAAGAGCCATCAGCAGCAAAAATGAAAAGCTATTTTCACAGGGCACCCTGGTGGCTTATTGAGGCATGGGTATTCCCATGTTATTACTCTCACACATGCCGTGTTTGTAATGAATGTGTAAAAATGTTTCTGATGGAGTTTCCCCTTCATTGTTTTTCCTTGGTCAAATGTCAGCAGCAGCATTTTCATACAGAATAATGGGTCCCATCTGCTCCTGCCATTGCTTTAACAACATGAAAAAAAACCTCCTCAAAATTGGGATGCCTGGTGATATACTTAGTCAATTCAGCATACAATATAGACAAAACTGAAGTGATGTGACCAAGGTCTTTCTCTTGCACAAAAGCTTTGCCAAGTGGAGGACAAGATGCAGAAAAGCTCCTTTGCAAAACGGGAGGCTTATTCCTCTAGGCAAAGCAGAGAATGGATTTCCCAAGCTCCCCTTTGGCTTTTTTTGCACAAAGGGAGAACTCAAAGAGAATTTAGGCAGTCATCGGTAATAAATGCAGCTTCTTTGCTGTTGGTCATGGAGGACTAGTCATGGTGTTTTAGCGATAGAGAAAGAAAAAAAATGTCAGGGCAGCAGCTACACAAAGGCAATCAAAAGAAAACAAACTGTGTGTAAATATATATAAAATGCAAGGTTTATGTTATAATGAATGTCAGTATTCATTGTGCTTATCCCAACACTTCTAATAAGATTCAGCATGGGAGGTAGAAAGGTGCTTTCACAGCTATGTGGATTTTAATCAAGCTTCTCAGAAAGGACCTTGAGATTAAGAACATAAGAACATAAGAAGAGCCATGCTGAATCAGGCCAAAGCCCATCGAGTCCAGCATTCTGTGTCACACAGTGGCCCACCAATTGTACATGGGGATCTTGAGCAGAAAGAGAAGGCAAAACCCTCCCTTTCCCTTGACCCCCAACAAATGGTACTCAAGGGAATCCTGCCTGCCTCAACCAACATAGAGGCGGCACATGGACATCCGTTTTAATAACCACCGATACACTTGGCATCCATGAATCTATCTAGCCCTGCCTTGAAGCTGTCAAGGCTGACAGCTGTCACGACCCCTTCTGGAAGTGAATTCCATAAATCAACGACCCTCTGGGTGAAGAAATATTTCCCTTTATTTGTCCTTACTTTCTTAGCTATGAGCTTTAGGGAGTGCCCCCTTGTCCTGGTATTGTGTGATAGAGAAAAGAATTTTTCTCTATCCACCTTTTCTATCCCATGCATGATTTTATACACTTTGATCAAGTCACCCCTTAAACGCCGTCTTTCAAGGCTGAAGAGACCAAGGCGCTGCAATCTGGTTTCATAAGGGAGGCGCTCCATTTCCTTGATCATTCTTGTTGCCCTTTTTTGCACCTTTTCCAGTTCCATTATATCCTTCTTGAGGTGCGGTGACCAGAACTGTACACAGTACTCCAAGTGTGGTCTCACCATCGATTTGTATCGATTCACCAGTGACCTGATGAGATTGAGATAGAGAAAACACATGGCTACTCCATTACCTCTAGTTCACGCAGGACAGGGTGATCTTCAATGCCAGGAAAGAGAACTCTCATGGCATATGTGCGATAATCAAGATACGGGATTCCTGAGCGGTCCAGGTCACTGGTTAACTCATTGATGTCTGTCTGCAGCTCTGCAAAAGCTATTAGGGAAAGGGAGTGAGAAAGACAGGCAATCAAGAGACCGGCTATGAGATTGGAGGCTGGGATACAAACAATCAAGGTCTACAAATGAGCCAACTCAGGAAGCTTGTTTACTCCAGACCTCTCTGTGTCACCAAGACATGCCCTGAAGCAGGGAGCCACTTTCTCAGTATGAGAGAGAAAGAGCACAATGCAAAGAACAGATGCTGAAACAAAACACACTTCCTAATTTGTATTCTGTTCACACCTTGTATGTAAGCACTGAAAATGCCTTGGAAGGCACTAGATAAAAATAAAGATCCTATTTTTAAATCAGTTTGTGTGGCTTTTTTTACTCTCTCACTTACTCAACCCCTCTATTCCTCATGTCCTTTTGATGTAGCTAGCAGAAGGAAGCTATCCCCTTGTTTATAGCTTATCTAGGGTTAGGGAAGAAAATTATACTTTTTAATTGAGATTCATAACTATAACAAGATTCATGGACCTAACAGAAGATTCTCCTGATGTACTTAGTGGGAGAGCATGGAAACTGATGTAGTTCAATTGTAACAATAGGACAATGTATATAAGGATAGCACACATGTAGCACTTGTCCAACTGCTTTTTCTCAAGATGAAGATCTGTACAAATACTGTGCACACATGGCAGTTATTCAACCTTCTAATATATTGTTCTGGAGACCTCATTGCACTATGAAAATTAACCTGTGAAATGGAATGTCGAAATCTTGCTGCTGAATGTGAAAAATCTATCTTCTTTGCATCCTACCTACGTGTGTGTGTGTGTGTGTGTGTGTGTGAGGCCTGGAAGTCTGTGGGTTCTACACAGTATCTTAGCTCCTCCTAGCATGGTACTCTTCTAGACAGAGGGCTCTAATGCTGTTTTTTAGAAGGTGTTGGAGTTTACCATATATATTGTATCAGCTTCATGTCAGCATCTGTCTGTCTTCAATAATGAAAGCAGTAGCAGTGACATTTCAGCTTCAGGTGTTGGCTGAACATCTTTTGTGCTTCAGGGTCTTCTTAATTCTGCAGGATCCAATCTGGGTCGGTCACTGGGATCAGAGGTTTTGTCTTCCAAGCTTTTGGACTCATGCTGTACTCATGCTGTAGTGCTAGAGAGAAGTTCCCTGAACATGGGCTCCAGCACGAGTCCAAAAGCTTGGAAGCCAAAACCTCTGATCCCAGTGACTGACCCAGATTGGATCTTGCAACATAATCCTGGGACACGTATATTTGCCTTCATTTATGTATTTGTTCTATCTGAAGTTGTGAGAGCAGTTTCCTCTTCACTATGTTGACGCGCTGGTTAAGTCACTGTTTCTCAGTTAGTGTGGATGTAGTTTTTCTGTCCATCCATTGTTCCCTCATACATTTCATATATACCCTTTCATTGTATCTACTGTTATAGTAACATTCCTTCAATTCCAGATTTTCTTGTCTCATGGTTTATTCCAGTAACCCACTTATCATTGGATTGTCCTGGCTCAACATCTGGTGTGGACCTGGTTAATCTGGGTGATATCTGAGCCAGCAGGACTCTCTTAGTTCATGTCACTCTCACATTTTGAGGTAGGAAGATGAAACATTGGAGGTTTTTTGCCCAAGGATCAGTACACTATTCAGCTCTGTGTGTATGTGTGTGTATGTGTGTGTGTATACATGTATACATGAGTCACACTATCTAATCTATTAACGCAGTGACACATTCCAATATCAAAAAAGCTGTTTCAGCACATTCAAAAAGGTAATAGGCAAAAGGACCTTTTGTTTGATGCTGTAGTTAAATAATTGAGACTTTTCAGTCTGTGCTTATCTATGGTAAATCAGTCAGCTCAATTTTCCTTCTATCCGCCTTTGCTTTATGTCATCTGCATTTCAACCAATTGATCTGATTTTATTTTCCAGCCAGGTGGTTGTAACAGTATTTCATATTCTAAGCTTCTTGATTTTTACACCAAGATGTACAAATTATTTTACAGCCTGGTTCCAGCATCTTGTGATTGCAAAGGATCCTGGCTTTTCTTAACTTCCCATGAAATGCCTTCAGAAAAAGATCCACAGATTGCCAAGCCTAATGACCTGGCACCGACAAATTTTATACATCTTGCTGAAATAGGATCAAGTGCTAATCCTGTTCTCCACACATTAGTCAAGCAAAGGACGTCTCTGCATTTAATATACTTTTTACTGTCTTCCGACACATACAGACACTCATGGGAAAAAATTCCAAGCTTCTCTGGATGTAAAAGAGGGCATTTTACAACTATATATGTGTGTTTGAGAGAGATTGACCAAATGTTTGTTTGACAGCTGTATGTGGGGCTCAAGCCCTGTTAAATTCATACTGGATCAAAGGAAATAGGTTAAGCAGAAGGCAGTTACCATGGAAACTACACTTGGACTGCTCACTATTGGAAATGTGCTCAATGAATGGAGAAAAGTTATATTAGGCAAACCAGATAGAGTTGTGTGTATTGTATATGTTTATGTGAATGAAGATTCAAAATAAATAAGTAAACAAACAAAGTACTCGTGCCTTTTACATAGGTTAAGTACAATGACTGAAATGGGTTTATTCTTTGAGCAAGTGACATTGAGACAGATATGTACTATGCAATAACTCTTATTGGGTTGATAAAAGGTAATAAGGAATTAAAGGACATGGCCATTTGTCAACGCTATACTTAACTGATAATAGGAACTAAGTAGCAATAGCAATAGTAATAATACTTAGACTTATACAGTATACCTCTCCATAGTGCTTTACATCACTCTCTGAGCAGTTTACGATGTCAGCATATTGCCTTCAACAATCTGGGTCCTCATTTTACTGACCTTAGAATGATGCAAGGGAGAATCTACCTTGAGCCGGTCAGGATCGAACTCAAGGCTGTGGACAGATTTTATCCTAAACACTGCGTTGTAATCCTGCATCACCATAGCTCCTAACTGAATGAAGGGCTTAGATGCTAAACAGTTGTCCATTAAACATGCCTGTGTATGTGTGTGGGGGCGGGCATGTGCATGTGATGTGAGCATGCATGTATTGGCATAATTATGCATATTTTGTATCCATATATGCGTGAAGTAACATTCTTCAGGATCTATTTTATGACTAACCAAGGTGATATAACCTGTTTGAGACCCTAAAACAAACATACTAGCATGTCATGCATTGTATTATCTTATTATACTATAATATTTTGGACTTTTTATAGCAAAATTGGCAGCATTTTCCTTGTATTAAGAATTTAAACATGCCTTCATGATTCTGATGGGTTATCTCACCTAAAATTCATTTTCTCTCACCATGACTCACTTTCTTTCATAGTGAAAGTACAAATAATGTTCATAAACAGCGAAACCAAGTCATTCCAAGCCTGAATGGACTGCATATTTTAGAGGACATCCTATTTGAAATTAGGGAGCGATACTGACCTTCTTTGCATTCAAGGGCTACCCGAGACTCAAGGTTGTCCATCTGCATCTGAAGTCTCTTGAGTGTGAGATCATTTTCACGCGACTTGCGCTTGTAGGCAATGAGGACTATGATGACTATGATGAGAAGAAGACTGCCTCCTGCTGCAATACTGACAATAGCAGGCAAAGTCAGCAGGCTATCTGAGATCACATTCACTGAGCCAGGTGAGAAAATGATGCCACCTACATGCACCTAACCATCAAAAAGAATCAACAGAAGATTACATTACAGTGTGCACAGAGATTAATTTGGAATAAAAACAGTCATTTAAAAAGATGACATTTACATCACAAAATATGCTAGTAAGAATGCTGGGAATAGGACCAGCAATGAAAAGGAACACTTCTCTTGTATAAGTCCTTCTATTTGTCTACTTGGAAGTTAATGCATGGATGAAAACTGCTCATTTTTGTTGAGGAGCTGATTTTTTTAAAAAAAGAAATGTATAGTTTTAGGCACTGACATATTACTGCTGTTCTGGAAATCGTTCCCAAAATGCTAAATACACTTTTAAAAGTCATAGAAAGCTACTGATTTGCTAAGTTGTAGATAAGTCCTTGCAAGTAACATCCCCATAGAAAGGAAGGTCATATCCTTCTTGAAATATAGAAGAGCCTTTGAGTTACAACGTATCTGTTACCCTTGCACTATCTCCCACATTCCTTTGATTACATGATATCTTCATTTGACTTTCATAACATAGGTTTGCAGCTTTCTTTTATAAACCATGAATATAAGAGAATAAAGATTTCATTGACAAAGGAATGAAAAGGGAAAGTATAGAAGGCAAGGAAAGAACAAAAGAAGAAATGGAAGGGGAAAAATGAGGGAGTTGGTTAGGACTGCCAAAGAATAAACTGATGTGCACTTTATAGGTGTTTGATATAATAATAATAATAATAATAATAATAATAATAATAATAATAATAAGTTGGAAGGGACCTTGGAGGTCATCTAGTGCTTATGATATCATATTAATCATAGTATTAGACAAATGATGTGAAGACTGACTCTTATTTTTTTATGAAAAAGTATGTGCTTTATAAAGTAATCCAAGGATGTTCACATTAGTATTTTGCTAAACTCAAGACTATCAGTGGCAAAAACAGAAAAAAATCATGCGTGATTAATTACAACCAGACATCATTTTGGTGATATGAAATGACTTCAAATGGATTCTAAAAAATGACAATTCTTGTAAAGTTCTCACAGTTTTAAAAGCAGACAAGTCACTAAACTCAAGAAAAGCATTCACCTGCAAATGTGCAATGCCAAAAGTGCCTTTAAAGGAACAATCTAACCCATGGCTCTTGACTATATTGATGGTAACGAGGAAACTAGCAATCTACAGCAAAATCATTGAGAACTAGATAAGTATGCCCCTCACAGCAAAATCATTGAGAACTAGATAAGTATGCCCCTCACAGCAATGTTGCATTGCATGTAAATGGTGTGAATGAATAAGTAGAGTATGCATGGTACAGCATAGCCTTCGGTACCAAGCAACCATATATTCCTGATCTATCTCTACAACAAACTTCAGTACCAGTTGTGTCATCATCTTTTCTGACATTTTTGTTGAAATGAATAAGACCAGCTATTGAAATGAAGCCTATTCACTCACAAGCCCAAATTAGAAGTTAAACTTTCTAGTAGAAGGCCATAACAAATTGGCTAAGGAAACAATACAAATCTGTCCAAGAGGTCACCACAGTTTAGCTCGGTTTGGAATAGACTTTATTTTTTGAACATCTAAATATGAAGAGAACTGCATGCAAGTCATCATTAAAATGAGCCAATATGAAGGTGAGACCATTTGGATCTGCTGATATCTTTGGTGCTGGAGAGCTTAAAGATCAAATGCTCTTCGCCCCCCCCCAAAAAGCTCTGAAGCTATATTACTAGTATTCTTCAGCTTTTAACTTTTTTCCCCTTGTGTGATCTGTTGTTTAAGGTCTTATCATAGAAGTGGGGAGACTCTACTCCTAGTCTACCGTTAGCCAAGAAAGAAAGAAAGAAAGAAAGAAAGAAAGAAAGAAAGAAAGAAAGAAAGAAAGAAAGAAAGAAAGAAAGAAAGAAAGAAAGAAAGAAAGAAAGAAAGAAACAGAAAAAAAAGAAAAAGAAGTTAATTGGGTGTTTTTAAGCAGGCTACTTTTTCAACTCATCTTATCTCACATTTGCTGTTACAGAGAAATTTGGGGAATTTCTGTATTTCACCTTAAGTTATTGGAGAAGAGATGGGATATACCGTACATCTCACAAATAAAAACATATCTCATTTGTTCTGCAAAATATCCAGGGTAATTTTCTCTTACAGAACTGGGAGCAAGCTGATCTTGCCTTCAACTATAGCTTCCATCAGCATGAATTGAGGTAAGGTATGCTGGAGACTTCTGCACCCACTGAGATGTTCTGCTGCCTACCAAAGCTCTTGCTGCTATAAAAGTAGTTAGGCTCAAAGGTGTGACAGCACTTTTTGTCTTTCAATAGCTGCAGGGCTTTGTGTTTGCCAATGAGCAGTTCAGAGTTACAGCTGCTGTAACTATTATTGCTTTATATACCCTCATGCAAAATTCATACTGTGCCAGTGTGTGCTTGGATAATATATGTATGTATGCCCAAGTTACAAACACATGATGGCAAAAATATTTTAAAATTTCAACAGATTTCTTTATGATATTGTACATTTACATGTATAAATTAATGTTAGTTAATTAGCCCTTTGGTCTAATCATGTGATCAGATTCATGCATTTATTTGGGCCATCTTTATACTAGTCCTGAATTAAAAACACTTGTGAACTGCAATTAAAGACATTATATGTTCAGGAAATTGGTGGTATTGGAGATTCTTATCTTCTTTTTAATCAAATATTTTTTTAATTTCCTGGAATGAGAGCTAGTTTGGGAATGGGGATCAACTCTGACATTTGAAAAAGTAGAAAAGACAAAAAGTGGAGAGAAAATCTTGATTTTTGAAGCTCACCATAACTTTGTGTTGCCCGGTGAGATTTGGAGGTTCACAAAGTAATTGGGTCTCAGAGATGGTGACAGCACAGGGAGTTTCTCCAATCAGAACAGTATAATTCAGCTTTGCTCCACCTGATGCAGGTGGACACAGATTTTTACCCTATGGAAAAGCAAAAAGACAATGTTTTATGAAACGTTAGCTAATGTCTCAGCTTTTCTATGATTCAACATATATCCAACATTGCAGCACATATACTACATATCATAAACATCATAAACAATTGATGCATACTTATTTTTAAAAAGCTGCAACTGCGAATAAGAAATTATACAATTGAGAGAGAGGATGCATTTATGTCTCTAATGTATTTGAATTTATATTTAGTGTGTGTGTATTACATTTTTAGGATTCAGTATTACATTGATCACAATTGGGGTGGGAACTACCATAAAAAATGTCTGCTATCCCTTTACTACTGTCCTTTTCTTTTTCCTTTTCTTTATATATCAAAACTAATAAGATATTTAATTGAGGAAACCATAACTGACAGCTAAGAGGCAATTGAGAAATCAGGGGCAGTTAATGGAAATAGCAGTTAGTGCAAGAAGTAATCTTGAGAAGGTGAAAAATAAGATGGATAAAATTAGTCTTTCCTTTGCCTGTGATTAAAATAAGTGCTTTTCTGGTACATGACTGGCATAGCATGATAAAATACATCTGCTATTCCAGCCAAGCATACAATATCAAAATACACCTTATATGTCACAGAAAACACTAACAGTCCAAATTCAGATATGGATAAGGAACTATCTAAACTTGTTTGTCCATCACACAGCTACTACCATTCTACTGGTATTGTGTTACATTAGGAGAGGAGAAACAATTGCTTGACATGAAAGAAAAAGCTTCACTGAAGTATCAGTGGTACAGAAAGCTATCACACATCAGGTACAAAAATAAGACTTTTCACATCAGCAGTAAAAATGTGAAGGTGGAGAAGATATGTTAATCCTGGGAGTGAGACATTGTTAATATAATATTGAACTTTAAACTTGATGTAGGTTTGGTTCTTAAAACACAGTATTGTAAACTGCCAGCAAATAAAAGTGCAGAATAGTTACATTTATCTTCACAAGAAAGGAATAAAGTGTGTTGGCTGACTTATGACATATCAGTAAGAGTATCTGCAATGTTTTAAAATGTTCTTAACAATTAGATGCTAGGCCCAGTTTACTAAATTTTTGTTTTGATATATATATAGCTCAGAATTTAGCCTAGGGCTACACGTTATGCAAAGGAAAATCTGAATATATGCAGTGGAGATACAGTACATCAATTTATAGATTCCTACAATCGTAAACTCCTACAGTATGTGATAGAAATGCACATGTCAAACAAAATGTCTTGTGATGTATTATTGTTGGGAGGGGAACTGTAGGCAACTGGGGAGAGGTTAGCCTGCTACATATACATCAAATACCTTGAGTTATATACTTGTGTTAAATATTGGACTGCAAATACATAGGAGGTTTGCATTACAATATCAATTTGGATGTTTTTCTGTCATTGTTTCTGCCAATGCCTATGAAGGAAATAAAGGAGTGACGGCGAAGAGAGCATTTCAAATTTATTTTTCAAGTTTTCCTAAAGAAGTTCAAATCAAACCCTCTCCGAAATATTTCTGTGTGAAATCAAAATCCCACAACTATTTTCCAAGACAAAATTTGCAGATTTGTAATATTTGAAGAGTTTATGATTTTAAACATTCACATATATCTTCTTATATAACTATAAACAATACAAAAATTTACAGATTAATATAAGAAATGGAAACAAGATTTTATATGTAGGACAATACTTTTTTCAAAGTAAATCTGGATTTGAGTATATAAATGAGTCACCTGGATTGTGCCGTCACTTTACCTTCAGGATGATGGGTGATCCTGGCTTTTGGTCCAAGATGCCAGTAGCACTCAAAAGTTCAAAGGCAGGGTTTGGATAATAAATAAATTTGGTGTCATTATAAATCAGTAGAGATTGAACATTGTTAAAGATGAATCCAATTTCATCAGGTCGTTCAACAACATCCAGACCTGGACGGTACTGTGATGTAAGTGAAGGAGCCAGGCAAGTGAGGGTGGTAGTATTCACAACTTTACAAACCTGGAAGAATACAATTAAGGCAGGGTTATACCTTGAATAAAATATTTTTTAATTATTGTCACATCATGATTCCACCTTAATTAGTTTGGCAAGACTGAAGTATCAAACCCTTTTCCAAACCATGTGATAACTTGTTCTATCATCAGCCAGGAAGAATATTCTGTGACAATGACTCTAGAAGTGAAATATAAGCTTTTTATCTCCTTTTGTTCACTACCATATCTTAAAAGTATCATTTCTATATAGAAAATAAGCATTAGACATACATGATACTGGGAAGCTGGATAGAGCTTTAGTATACAAGAAATAATCAGTGTTATATGGAATCTGAAATAGAAAGATACATGATTCTTTTTATTAAAAATGGATTATAGATTCTGTGATATGAATGATAGCTGGAAATGATACCAGATTCTGAGGTTGGAAGACAAATTTTTACTGAAATAGCATAATGATCCTTTAATTAGATAGACCACAATCTGATAGTAACTTGTTTATGGTCACCTGTGAATTTCATGACTGATCAGAATATATCAGATCTGTTCTGCTGCCTATATCTTCCTGTTATGTTCATATACATATACAGCTGTTTTAGATCAATACTGTACATTAGGAGATGTGGCAACTTGTGAAATGTGCAATGAACCTGTCACGACTGAGTTCTTATACTTCAAAATTGCCACAGCCCATTGAAAATAAAATGAAGCGCTACACAGGAAAAGAAATCAATGTCTCACATTTGTGTTTACAGGTCAATGAAGATCATGTTAGCAAATCTTCAGAAGATATCATACTTACTAGCATCATATTCTCAGGCATCAAGGGAATAGAAAAGGGGTTTTGAACAATCCAATCTGGTTATATAGATTTCTCATACGCATTAAGAGTAGTATCTGAGACCAATTTAGTTTTTTTTATAAATACACACACACACACACACACACACACACACACACTAAAGATAACAATAACATTCAAGTTAAAGGAGATTCTAATACTTTCTTTTTCTCTTTTCTTCTTTCTTTCTTTCTTTCTTCCTTCCTTCTTTCCTTCCTTCCTTCCTTCCTTCCTTCCTTCCTTCCTTCCTTCCTTCCTTCCTTCCTTCCTTTCTTTCTTTCTTTCTTTCTTTCTTTCTTCTCTTTCCTTCCTTCCTTCCTATCCTTCTTTTCTTATTATTCAATTTTGAAGCTACCAAGATTGTTGGACAAAACAGCCAGGGTAGTGATTGAAGCTTGGGAAATAGGCCCCTCATCAGTCAATAGGACTGCTGATTTACCAGGCCTACCGTATCAAGTATTTAGAAGGCAAGAGCTGGGCAGCACAAGCAAATGACAGCTAATAAAGTCCCAGAGAGTTTACTTTCTTTAGGTTGTTCCAGATGTTTTTCAAAATGATATAATTCAGAAACCTAAAACCTCCTAAAGCACCACAATTTTAAGAAGCAAGAGTTATATATGCATGTACATTCTTTGCTCTGTTTGAATTATAGCCAAGTCTTTGGATGGGAACTGTGAGAAAGAATCTTAAAACTTAAAACTGAATGACAGTGCTTTTTTAAAGTTACGTATTAAATTACATTTCCTCACTTGAAACCAACACTGAACCATCATAAAGGCCAAAAATTAAATAAACAATAAGGCTTTGAAATATGAAAACTACCAACTAGACTAAAAGTTGTGTTTATGAATGAAGTTAAGCTACATGGCTGAATCAGTCAAGTTCACAATTTACATTTCTAATGTGAGGTTCTTCTTGAAAATGCAGACTAATTATTTGCAGATCACAACAATTGATCATAAAATCATTTTTCTCAATGTGAAGCATTTGCATTTGTCTATTTACATATTTAATTCTACATCTTGCTCTACACTCTAGACAGAATTCAGAGCTTACGTTCTATATCTACTGATAAAATAAATATCACTTATTTTCTGTAACTGTTCATTTAATATAGAAAGTGAGGGGAAAATGGACGACGCTAATAACAAAATTTTACTATCCAAAGCTCCAAATTCTGTCCATACATAAACTATGCAGTTGGCTAGTTAAACAAAATCAAGGGGCAAATTGTTCTTTCTGTTATTAATAGATTTAAGTATAAATATTTTTAATGATTCAACCACACTGAATCTGAATGGGATGACTGAATCAATGAAATACATCCTCTAGGAAATCTTATGGTCAGAAAGTAATTGTGCCCTTACAGTGAGATTGTATCTATATCTCACCCTCGTCCTTATTTCTGCATACAGCTGCATATGTAGATTTCAAAATTTGCCCACAAAGACTGAGTTTGATCTTAATGCTGACAAATATCTGAACAGCTGTGAAGCTTTTTTGTTAGTCACAAATGCATTTGTCATGGATCAGAGATACATTGTTTTGGCAATGGAAATGCAACATAAATCACATTGCAATGTTAATCCTAGTTTGAATTAAAATCCTTCAGGAATATAAAGATTTAAAACAATAGTCTAAAATGGGAGTTTTAAAAAAATTTATATAGAGGTAAATGTCAAGATAGGGTATAGGTACAAAAAAACCTTGAATTTGTGAAAATTGCAATTGTGCTGCAGATCTGGATGGAAACAAATACACAGATCAGAAGCTATGTCACAGAATGGTATGGAGCAGAGCCAATTTTACAATTAAAAAGTCTCTTCCATCACTTGCTTCTCTGAGGTTTTGATAGTTCTCCAGGATTGTTCTGTTTAAATGAAGCAGGTGTTCAGAAGGGTAGAGTCAGTAAAATATCACTACCATTGTTGTTATTTTTTCAACCTTGTTTACTTAGAGCATCTCTGCCTTCTGCTGCTGGCTTTTTGTGTGCCTCCAGTGATGTATGGTGGGGCCTCACAATGACACAAGTACCATATGCTGTCATTGTTCCCTGTTAAATGCAGTTTATTTTATTTATTTATTTATTTTATTAAATTTCTATACCGCCCCTCTCCCGAAGGACTCGGGGCGGTGTACAGCCCAAACTTTAAAAAACATATAAATGTACAAAATTTAAAATAATTAAAAATAAATTAAATCATTTGGCCAAAATCCTAAAACCCAAAACATACAAAATTTAAAATCTTAAAAAAAATACTCAGAAGCTTCTATGCCAGGCCGGCCTGTCGGAAAAGGAATGTTTTTAGTTCCCGACGGAAGGTGCGTAAATCTGTTATTATACGGAGTTCGGGGGGGAGCTCGTTCCATAACGTGGGAGCTCCCACAGAGAAGGCTCTCCCCCTGGGGGTCGCCAGCCGGCACTGTCTGGCCGACGGCTCCCTGAGGAGGCCCTCTCTGTGGGAGCGTACCGGACGGCGGGAGGTATTTGCTGGCAGTAGACGGTCCTGTAAGTATCCGGGTCCGATGCCATGGAGCGCTTTAAAAGTGGTCACTAACACCTTGAACCGCACCCGAAAGACCACCGGCAACCAGTGCAACTCACGCAGGAGCGGTGTTACGTGGGAGCGCCACGACGCTCCCATCACTACCCGCGCGGCTGCATTCTGGGCAAGTTGGAGCTTCCGGATGCACCTCAAGGGGAGCCCCATGTAGAGAGCATTACAGTAGTCCAGCCTGGAGGTCACGAGGGCATGAGTGACTGTGCGTAGCGAGTCCCGGTCTAGGAAGGGACGCAACTGGCGCACCAGGCGAACCTGGTGGAACATCCTCCCGGCCACGGCCGTCAGATGGTCCTCTAAGGACAGCCGTGAGTCCAGGAGGATTCCCAAGTTGCGAACCCTTCCTGTGGGAGCCACTGTTTCGCCCCCAATACACAGCGATGGAATCAGCTGGCTGTACCGGGATGACGGTAACCACAGCCACTCGGTCTTGGAGGGGTTGAGCTTGAGTCCGTTTCTCCCCATCCATACCCGCACGGCCTCCAGGCACTGGGTCAGCACGGCAAGGGCATCGTTGGGGTGGTTTGGCGTGGAAATGTACAGCTGGGTATCATCAGCGTACTGGTGGTACTCCACGCCAAAACCACGGATGATCTCACCCAGCGGCTTTACATAAATGTTGAACAGTAGAGGCGAGAGGACCGACCCCTGAGGTACCCCACATACGAGGGGTCTCGGGGTCGACCTCTGGCCCCCTGTCAACACAGACTGCATCCGGCCAGAGAGGAAGGAGGAGAACCACTGCAAGACAGTGCCTCCTATGCCCAGCCCCTCCAACCGTTGCAGCATGATACCATGATCGATGGTATCAAAAGCCGCCGAGAGGTCCAATAGCACCAGAACAGAGGAGCAACCCCTGTCTTGGGCCCGCCAGAGATCATCCACCAACGCGACCAATGCTGTTTCCGTGCTGTAGCCAGGCCTGAAGCCCGACTGGAACGGATCGAGATATGACGATTCCTCCAGGTGCTGCGGGAACTGTCGGGCAACCACACTCTCAACAACCTTCGCAAGAAAGCGAAGGTTGGAGACGGGACGGTAGTTTGATAAAACGGCTGGATCCAGGGCAGGCTTCTTGAGGAGGGGTCTCACCACTGCCTCTTTCAAGGCAGCGGGAAAGACACCCTCACTCAAGGAAGCGTTGATAATTGCTCGGAACCAGCCTCGTACCACCTCCCGGGAGGCCAGCACCAACCAGGAGGGGCACGGGTCCAGTAAACATGTGGTCGCCCTAAGTCCCCCCAGCAACCTGTCCACGTCCTCGGGGGTCACGGGGTCAAACTCAACCCAGGTAACAGTCTCAAGACCAGCCTCCGCCTCTCCCATTGGACATACCCAGTTGAAGTCGAAGCCTTCCCGTATCTGAGCGATTTTATCATACAGATATTTTCCGAAATCCTCAGCTCTACCCTCTAAGGGGTCTCCCCTCACCTCCTGATGAAGGAGGGAGCGGGTCACCCTAAACAAGGAGGCTGGGCGGTTATCTGATGACGCAATAAGAGCAGTGAGGTAGGAACACTTCTCTGCTCTTATCGCCATTAGGTAGGACCTAATATGGTCTCTTACCAATGTTCGGTCAGATTCGGCACGGCTCGATCTCCAACTGCTCTCTAGGCGTCTTTTCCGGCGTTTCATCTCTCTCAACCCCTCGTTATACCACGGGGCCGGTCGAGACCCACGCCGAATCAGAGGCCGCAAAGGCACAACTCGATCCAGGGCACCGGCAGCCGCCCTGTCCCAGGCCGCCACCACCTCTCCAACCGAGTCGTGTGTCAGAACCTCAGGAATTGGCCCAAGCTCTGCCTGGAACCGCTCGGGTTCCATCAGCCGCCTGGGGCGGTACCATCTCACCGGTTCCGCCACCCTGCGGTGGGGTGCAACGGTCCGAAAGTCCAAGCATAGGAGAGAGTGATCAGACCATGACAGGGGTTCAATGACTATATCCCCTACACTCTGACCACTCAGCCACTGTCCAGAGACAAAAACCAGGTCAAGCGTGTTCCCCCCTGTGTGTGTGGGGCCTTGAATTACCTGGGTCAGGTCCATGGCTGTCATGGAAGCCATGAACTCCCGAGCCTCCCCGGACGCCCCGCCCCCGGACGGCAGGTTGAAGTCACCCATGACTATTAGCCTGGGGACTTCAACCACCACCGCGGCGACAACGCTCAGGAGCTCGGGCAGGGAGGTTGATACGTGGCAGGGCGCCAGGTACGTAATCAACACCGCCCTCGGACCCCCTAGGTCCCACTTCACCAGAAGGGATTCACAATGACACAAGTCATTGAAGCAGGTGTTCAGAAGGGTAGAGTCAGTAAAATATCACTACCATTGTTGTTATTTTTTCAACCTTGTTTACTTAGAGCATCTCTGCCTTCTGCTGCTGGCTTTTTGTGTGCCTCCAGTGATGTATGGTGGGGCCTCACAATGACACAAGTACCATATGCTGTCATTGTTCCCTGTTAAATGCAGTTTCTCTATATAGTATGATAAGGCTCCATGGAATAAAATAAAAACAAGCTCTTAAGGTTATTCATGATAAGGACTCTAAAATGGAATCTAACTAATGTAACATAAGATATGGCTGCACAGAATTTTTTCCTGCATTTTTAAGAATATTGGAGATTTAGAATATAAGGATTATGAAAAGACACAGGAGGTGTGAACTGTCCCCGGAGACCTCTCTCCTATTTTTTATATCTCCTTCTACAAACTATATTCTGCTTTAAACAGTTCACAATATTTAACTTTATTTTTATCCTGCCTTTATTATTTTTATAAACAACTTAAGATGATGAACATATCTAATACTCCTTCCTCCACAAAGTTTTGCCACAACAACAATCCAGTGAGGTGGGTTGGATTGAGAGAGAGTAACTGGCACCCATAGGGAGGAGGAGTGAAAAAAATGGCAGGATGGTTGGCGTAGCATCAGAAAGCAAGATCCACTGTTTTCATGTGTATGTAGAAAACTTACAGTAACTTCATAGGAAAGCAAGAATTTAACCTTCCATCTACTGTAGCAATAGCACTTAGACTTATATACCACTTCACAGTGCTTTACAGCCCTCTCTAAGCAGTTTACAAAGTCAGCATATTGCTCCCAATATGGCTTTTCATTTTACCGATTCCAGAAGGGTAGAAGGCTGAGTCAACCTTGAGCCAGTGAGAATCGAATTGCTGGCAGTTGGCAAAATTAGCCTGCAATACTGCATTCTAACCACAGCACCACCACAGCTCCTTCCACTGTAGCCAAAGTTATGTTAAATACTATAATAAATTAGAACCAAATACAAACCTGTCAATGAAATATTTATTAGAATGAATTTTGATTATTATGAATGTGGTTCTTCTGTCTCATTAATAAAATAGATCAGGGTTATATTTGAATAACAAGCCTTTCTTTTTCAAGTGATTAAAGATAGTTTTGAAAAACAACCAGCCTACAACTTGCATATCAATCAAGAATCATGTAACCATTGGGTTAAGGAAACTTTCAATCTTTGGTAAAAGCAGATACTTACATTGACAGATTCTTTGCCATTGTACTTCACTCGGATTCTGGGTTCTTGTATAACATCCAGGTTGGATCCTGTAACAGTGAGAGGTGTGTGCCCACTGAAAGAAAGCAGAAGTCTTTAGGTTAATGAGGTTAATATGTCAAGAGGAAATGGGCCAGAACTCAGTGTCTATATTTCTTGTAAGTACAAATGTTTGTTGATCTCAACAGGACATTTTCTGCACGTTGAATAGGGTGACAGAGTGCATTAATATACCATTGAATACATTAATACACCATTGTCTTGATTCTGGATTAGTTGTCTCCCATAATAATGTGTGTTTTTTTTTTTTGTTTCATTTGTCCCCCTAGTGGATAGTTATTTTTCCCATGTAACTTTTCTTAGACATGTTAACAATGGATGCTAAGGAAATCAAATGAACAAAAAATATGGAGGTCATTTCTTTGCTTCAGACTTTCTAGCTCAACATAATACAATAACACTCATCTGAGATTTAGATTTTATCTCTAGCCTTTAATATGGCAGATACATTGGGAAGTGATGGATAGTGAAATAACTAAATAGGGAAGAGCCAAAAAAATCAGCTGATTGGAAAAAGTTGGGTAGATGTTAACATGGTTGCATACACAAACTATTTGACAGTGATCTATTTCTATTATGTGGATTCTGGGGTGATCTTTTAACATACTTTTGATTTTAGGCTCTCTAATTCCTAAGGAAGATGTGAATGACTAATTCACCCCAGTATCTGTCTTGACTGTTGCTTCTGACTAAGGTTATTCTGAGTTTCTTCTGTGATTAATTGAATATGTATTAAAAATCTACCAGCCCTATCTAATCAATCTCCAGATTACTCCCTTCCCAGATATAACTAGAGAAAACTAGGATTGAAAGCAGCTGTTGTCAGTCAAATTGTTTTTGTTCTGTCTTATGTGCATTTAGAAAATTAGAACATTATTGAGTACCTAATTAAATAGGAATGAGAAGTTACTAAATCATGGTCATTTGTCTAAGATATTCACAGGATTAAAGCTTTAATATGCCAGTTTTTTTTTAAAGATCTTCAATTCCACTTTTTTCCTCAGTAAGTTTTGAAGCTCACCACATTGCTTCTAAGGATTTCTAAAGCCAGTCTGGAATCATCTATAAGAAAGAAAGACTTCCATTTCTCAGAACTCTCAATATATAGAGCTCACACTCACATTTCATCTTTTGTATGCCATATTGCATACAAGTCAGAAAAAGTTAATAGCAGTGCAAAAACTGACCTAAGGTTTTAGAAAGCATTCAATCAATAATTGTACAGTAGAGTACACTTCTGGGATATAGCTGTGGCATCTTAGGTAATTTCATGCATGAACTTTTTTCTCCTCTTTTTGCATTGATTGCCACTGTGTCTGTTTTAGCACTGACTCTCTTAAGAAGAAGCCTTTAATGAGCAATTGTGCATTTCTTTAGCAGATGGAAGTGATCGTGGGGCTCCATTTGCTTTCCTAGAATCTTGTCACAGATTGCTATGGCTGTAATTGCAGCTGAATTAGTCACTCTGATTTTCTAACTCAGGGAAAAGAGATGCTTTCATTTCCCTGCAACAAGGCCTGGGGATAGGAGACCCACTTATTTCAGATAGTTTGTTCTTTTGCAACAGATTGAAAAGATTTATCTGAAACATTTTCAAATAAATTTTTACATCTACCTTTTTTTTTGCTCGACACATGCAAATTATGTGATCATTTTACAAATATAATTCTTTAAATTGTCTAGACCTTTTGAACCCAGGAAATCAGGGGAATGGCTATGCCATACTCCTTGAAGGATCAGACCTTTATTCATAAATCTTCTATATTTACACAGGTGGAATAAATCCTCTAGGAACTGTGAAGCTGGGTGCTGACAACAGAGAGGAAAGCAAATGAAGAGAATTATAAATTATACCTTTTTCTCTCTCACTGGGAACTTGGATGTGCTGTGCTAAGTCACAGATTCTGTTTTCTTTTCCCTATGGAAGGACAGTTTTAAACTAGCATTTATAAAGATAGTGTTGATTCTAAAGTCATCACCCATAGTGACATGGTTTCAAAATTTGAACGAAGCTTTTGAATTTTAAAAATGGTAATCCTTACATTTTTTTTCCTGCCATGACTCTGAAATCCAGGCCAATCAAAATTGTTCTTGCAGGGGTGAAGAATTTTCATTTATTTGAAGATAGTTACTAAATATTTTATATTCTTTGACAAGACAAAGTATTTTCAGCCTGACTCTAGGCCTTGTAGATACTAGTTTTTGCAAAATGGTTTTTGGGACAGCTCTAGATCGCTGAAGATATTTATGAAGAAAACATTGTAGCATGCCTTTTAGATGTGCTCACTAATAATAATGCCAAGTCTTTTCTCCCCAATTATTGTTTGTTTGAATTATTGGAGTAAGAAAAGGGAGTACCCTGACTAGAGGTGCATCCTAAATAGACACTAGTAAAAAAGTGCAGAAATCATGTGGCTTTGAACAATGCTTTGAAAATTTCAACTTGGTTGAATTTCTGTTTTGTGAAGAATTAATTGAACCCTGCTTCAAGTGATTTGTTTCTTGATGCAACATTATAGGAGCTTAGTTACCTGGCTATGCTCCATTCAGGCTCAATCCGATGAACTTTTGGGTCATCAATGTATTCAAATTGTAATGAGCTTTCTAGCTGGGCCCGGTCCACACTGACAGAAACATGCACTGGTCCAAGACCATGGGTAGAAGGTGCAGACACACACATAATCTCATTAATTGATCTCCTGTAAGAGAAAAAGCAATCTTTAGTTAGAAGAAATATGAACAAAAAATGACACCACTTATTGCCCACAATGGGAATCTTTGGGATTCATTCTAAAGCAGTTGAATGACAATCTTCGGGAGAGATATGATGCTTTTTAAATAGATGTTCTCTAGTAGATATTTGATAGTCATGACTCACAAAGGCATGAATATTCATGTATTTTCATCTGAAGTCATTTTTACTTCTGCATATAATAAGCATACATCATTTAAAATTTTGATTGTAATTAAATCAAGATTAAAAATATGATGCTGAAGTTCTCATTTTTGGAAACATGTGGCAAGGTCTTGACTTTGCAACCTTGGTATTCACATCTGCTGAAGTATAAGTATACTGCCAAAATTTTGTTTTCTAAAAAAAAAAACCCTTACTGAATAAATTCCATAATATGTATTAATTTCATTTATTTATATTATAAATGTGTATGCCATCTATCCATAAATGACTTTGCATGGCTTATAATTAAAGATGTACAAAATATCAGTTTCGGAATGGAACATTCCAAAATAATAATGTAAAGCTTAATTTTGACTGCATGCCCTTCTACTGTTCTGGTAGTGATTTATTGCATCTGTGTGGTCTGGGGGAAAAACAGAACATTATGTTCCTGAAAGCAGCATTTTGCACTTCCATCTCTGCATCCAATATAAATATAAATATATATAGGTGTTTGTGTGTTCATAGATGAGTTGGGTTGAGAGAGAGTGATTGATCCAAAGTCACCATGGATCATGGCTTTCATACATAAAGCAGGACTTGAATTCACAATCTCCTAGTTTCTAATCTGGTGCCTTAGCCACTAGACCAAACTGGCTCATATGAATATCTAAAACTCTATAAAGCCTAAAGGGGCCTATAAACGATCACACACACACACACACACCAGTTGGCTAGATCAAAAAAGCAAGATTATACTAACTTTACTCAGTCTTTAATGCTAATTTTGAGATAAATGACAATCTTGAAAACTGCAAAAGGAATGTCCAACCCTCATTTTTTTTAGTGCATTAATGTTGAGTTTTTTGATAATTTGAAATGCTTTTTCCCAGCTCTTTTAATATGAGCTGAGTTGCTACTTAAACTAATAATTGTGATAGAATGTAATCTGGATTCACAGGACAGAGGGGCTGCTTTTCAGAAAGCAAAGAGGATCTCAGAAAATTTGGTCTGCAACAAGAGGGCTAAAATGGCTCTTCCCTGGCAGTTCCCAGAGTATATCTATAGTTATACAACTAATTGCTTTACTCTGGCAAGATTCTGTATATAGCTGAAAAACAATAAAGGAAACTACTCAGAATTAGCTCCAGGAAGGAGGGAGGATGGACTAAATGTCTTTTATGTCAATTATTTCCCTTCCTATTCAAAATCATCATCAAAATTATTTAATCCCCAGAGAAGAAAATATTAGGAAGCCTTGTGTTTTTTCCTCTATGTATATACTCAGCAGAAGGTGGGGGGGGGGAGAGGCAAGAAAAGATAACTAATGGCAGGAAAAAAAATAAAGTTACTCAAATTTGAGTCTTCATCTCCCTTTCCTGAGTCCTATTTCTCTTCATAATAATGATGGGAAAAACAATAATTATATGATGCAGCTAGTTTTGCTTATAGATACATTCCTGGTAATGAAGATATATAATCAAAGAATGGAACATTGGTTATTCTTGCCTTTTAAAAAAAAACAAACTGTAATAACCATCAATAATTACAATAATAAATTGTAAACTACTCGAGTAAACAAATTAAATATGTAACATGAGCTTCAATTTACAGTATGCTTAGTATTTGGCTCCTTTCATTGGAATTAAGGAAGGACAAATAAGTTAAAATGTTTTATGGATTCTTCTATTCAGGTTTCAGGCCAGGTACATATGTATACTTTAGAAATCTGCATCCTGACCTCCAATATTCCCACAAAATTCATAATCTTATGATGTGTCCTTGGAACATGCAAAAGTAAAGTATCTAAATAAGTTTTATACCCTTGCAAACCTTAGGGATATAGTAAGATTTTGTTATATTGCCAGTTTTTTGGATGGTGCTATATTTGTTAAATACTTTACCATAAGCATAGTGGATTTTGTACTACACTTTTCCAAATAGTTAAATATTAAGTGCAATATCTTGTGGTTATATGAAGAGAATTGGAATTGATATATTGTATTTGAAAAGAAAAACAAATCCCTCAGGATGCAGTTTTTTTTGAATACCACTCTGTTTCTTTACCCAAAAGAATAAAAGGCAGTTCCTGGTCTGAAAAAAGTATCATAAATTTGATTCAAAGTATGCGTAATGGGATTAAAGGGTAAAAAAAATAGGGAAGGAATATAAATGATAAAAATGGATGGAGGGAAATGGACAATGTAAAATTAAAAAAAGAGAAAGGAAGTAAGTTATGCACTGTCACATCACTGTGCAACCTGGCCATAATAACAATTTCTCTTGGAGCTGGAATCTAATCTTTTATCTATCAGCGACCTCACACGAGAATAGGCATTTTAACATGCCATAGACCAGACTTCAGAGATATCTGCTTAGTCCTTGTGTAAAATCCAAAGCGACACATCACTGCTGGCAAAGAGTTAGTGCAAGCTCCCTGTGATCAGTTAATTAGCTTTCTGCGCTATTACCATGTCGTCATGGTGAATTTCTCCACTCCTCCGATCAGAGGCAGGAGAATAAAAAGAAGCTGTAATTACAGTGAATCTCATTAGAAACTGCTTCATCTAATCAGTCTCCTGCACATCACGAGTACATGCAAGTTCATCACCTATAAACCATGCAGTTTATGGAAGAAAGAAAGAAAGAAGACCATGTCATGACCTTGTATGGAAAGGCAGGGATAAACAGTATGCTATTAGATTCTGAGAAATGTTGTTTACTAGATTATATGGGCAAATAGATATAGTGAATTAGGAAAAGTTCTTAAATATAACCATACATTTAATGGAATAGTTATGTTGCATTGAACATAGATGTTATCATTTATATATTCCAAATTTTTCCTTAGCTGCAAATTAAAAAAAGAAAAACCACTGAGGTTGATTTATAAATTCTAATTTATAAATTCTAATGGTGGTATATGCCACAAAGAAGGAATAATGAAGATAAATAAATAATTTGTGACTTAGATGCCCACAAGACTATACTTGGATGACAAACTACCGGTATGAAGAATGTGAAAGGCCATTCAGTATCTAGCAAGTGACCAAGTCGGCTGATCTTGTCCGGCTTGGATGTCTGGGGAAGTGTAAAGATTGTTGAGGAGGCATTGATATGTGGCAGAGGTGGGAGCTAGCTAACAGATTTTAGAAAAGTCCAGGCAATGTCCTGCCACTGTGGAAACATGCCCAGAGGGCAGGAACTATCTTGTCCTATTAGTGATTCTATGTCTGGAAGGGGGAAGATGACCAGTTCCATGCCCTAAAGGAATCTAATGCAACTAATGTAGTTAGATTGTTTGATTGCAGAGACTTTGCAGCCCTTTGGAAGTTATGCCACTCTGCCTCCTAGAAAAGTAACTAGATTTAGGATTGATGGTTGGGAGGAAGATTGGGATTGGACTGAAGGTTGATTGTGGAGCACATTGGTGAGGAAGGGATGGGACTTGACCCATTTTAACACCCCCCCAGGTGGGAGATAGAAGGGAGAGTAGTGGCTTGTCTTAGGTTGGTGAAGTTGTATGTTTGTTGCCCTATGTATGATGAGTACAGAGGGAGAGGGCATGATTGGGTTTTGAAAGTGAGTAGGCAGGAGCTGGTTTAGAAGAGTGTGTGGTCAGAAGCACCCTTGTATTTACTTGCCATCTGAATGGGTAGGATTTGTGCTTGGCTTGTGAATGGGACTGTTGATGGAGGAAGGGAAGAAACAGAGAGTAGGGACCCTATTCAAAATGACCTCAGTGATTTCTAGATCAGGAGGAATTGGTGCAACATCTGAATGGCTGTTAAGTGGACCAAACCATGAAATCAATTCTACAGAATATCTATAATCTTTTTTTAAATTGAGATTGACTGTAATAAACGAACCTTGCAAGTCTGATTTTGCTGTAATCTCCCCATCCTCCTTAAAGATCAATAAATTAGGGAGGTGTCTGTCCCAGCCACTTCTGAATATTATCTGGACATTACGGATTTAACATCCAATCTGAAAGATTTCTGCCTTTCAGCTTTATAGGGCCCTGGAGGAAGCTGAACCATTTTCAGTCCAGATTCAATCTGGAATATGGTATAGAGATGGCTTTGGTCACAGTTGTCAGTTATTTGTGGCAAGTCCTGGATGTATGTGATGCCTCCATCCTGATTCTTCTTGTCTCTTGACATGGTATCCTGATCTGGCTTTTTCTCTCAGCACTTGAGTCTAGTTTAGTGGAATTTTCTTTTGATTGTTTAATTATCATATCTGGTCTTTTATATTTCATATGTTGAGTTATTGTTTAATGTTGTATTAATATTTTTACTCTTTATTGTTTGCTTTGTAGTACATTGCTCAATGTTACATTGTTGGGTGACTCAATACTTCTATTATATATATATATATACCGGTATCTCCCTTTCTGATATCCAAGAACAGCAAAAAGAGTACTACCGTAGTAAAAGATATCCCAGTATGTTTTTTATGCTAATGAATTACGTGATACCACTGTTTGTCATGTTAGCCAACAGAGCTAATGAAAGCATGTAATCAAGTTGAGATCTGCAAACATCAATGCTGCCTCCCAGCATCAGTTGAGAGAGTTCCTGCATAACTCTAGGCTTAAAAAGTTATTTGAGAAGCAAATACCATAAAGAAAAAAAAATCTCCTCTGTAGATAAGAAATGAAAAACTTCCTGTAATGTAACTATGCACATTTCTTCTTATCTGTTCCAAAGGTATAAATGAACACTGTCCTATTAGATAAGGAGATACTAAATCAGTTAAATCAAGTCTACTCATTAACATGTCATTCCTTATCTCCTCTTTTCAATCCAGGCATAAAGTGGATGCTGGGATGTTTTATCTCTTCAGATACTAAAGAAAGCAGCATTAATATGAAAAGTCTCAGTAATTCAGCTTTGGAAATGTTAGTTATACTGCAGACAAATTGTACAAAAGCAGCAGCAAGTGGCATGCAAATCCTTCACTCCCTGCATCTGATTAACTTGCATTAAGTCTAGGGTGGAGGAAACAGCCAAAAGGCTTTCCATTTATTTACTGAAACTGGTCCTTGACTTTTCTATTTCTTTACAAGACAATATGCCCAAGCATCCTATCATTTTAACCAGAATAAGGTTGCTTTTTAAATTTATCTTTCATTTTATTTTCATCAGGAAATCAAATGTATATACAGAATTCCTACATAGTTTTCAGAACTCTGGCACCCATATTGGTACCTATGTGGTACATATGAATAAAAGAGATGGGTTTGTATCATGAATCAATCCCATTGTCTTACCTGCTTTGACATCCACACAGTTGATACTGCTGTTTCAAGCTGAGTCTTGGGAGCATAGGAACCCGACTTGTCAGTGACACTAACTGGCAGGGACTCTTTAGGTTTTTTAAAGGAAATATTTCCCATCACGCATGGAGTTGCCAGTTGGAACTATTTTATTATAAACTCATCTAACCAATTTCATAAAGACTTTTGCATGATATATCTTTGGACTATTGCCATGGATATTACAGAAAATATTAATTCACAGTTGTTTTTTAATGATTCATTTTGTCACCAGAGCACTACATGTTTATTAAACATACTTATTTGGAATTTTATTCTTTCTTGAAATTCCTGATTCAACTACATTATATAAAGCTTGTTGCCCAACAGATTATTATTGTTCATTGTAGTTTGCAGAAGAAATCTCAAACCATAATTTGTATTATAATAACAAATAAAACATAGTAATTAATACATACAGTATATTATGCTGTTATATTTTTGTTACATATATATTGTTTGATATTTTGAAGTGAAGTGGGGTATATTAATAGTACACTGAAGCCTTTGATTTACACATTTATTTCAAATTGTGAACAATCCAAATGTCTTGAAGAGGAGGAGAGATTCATCTGTTGACCCTATGCACTTGTTCTAACTTCCAATTTGTAGTGGAGAGCCTATTCTACTAAGTCCTTGAGCATTCACATAATTGAGGACCCAGATTTTAGAATTTAGGAAGAATTTTCATGGACAGTAAAGACTCTTCACTACAGATGAGTGACCTCTACTACATATAAAGAATGACATAAAAGGGCTGACACCTGGATAGGCTTTAAAAATTTTAGTGAAATCAATTTGTACACATATTAAAATATTAGAGGAAGATGATTTTTATTTCCATGATTCTATATGGAAGATTGGTTAAATTAATTCGAGCAACTTAGACTATAGATATTTATAAAACCTGAACAGACTTTGTCATTCTGAATTGTAACAAGCATATAAAACCATATTCATACATTGTCCAATAATTTCCATCACAAAGACAAAGGGTCCAGTGCAAAAATAATTGTTTATAATGATTTTACATTCATGCAAAATTTCAATCATAAAAATTGAACACTAACAAATTTCAATCATTAAATTGAACATTGACTATTTTGATTCTCTGATATCAATCAGTATGCTATACAGGACCAATTATGTAACTGATTACATAGCAAAAATATATTTTGTTCTTAGATATTTAATTATCATCACTGTCATGCATGTCATTCATACAAATACACAAAGTTAGAATATATAAATTTATGGTATTGTAAGTTTAAATAGACATGACAAAATGCAGTATTGCTTTTTTGATAAGAAGTAACAAAAGAGATAAAAATATATCACTTTAAAAATATAGAAACTGAAACATACATTTGTGAATTCTAAAAGACAAAAAAAATTAAAGCTTCATTCTTAATTTCTGTCACTCAACCTCTTTCCCATTGCACTGGGAGGCAAGCACACCTGCTGCTTTCATAGTTAGAATAACAATAAGAGAATGGAAAGAGATGTCTGCTCCCCTCCCTTTTTTCTCTCACTCTCTTTTAATTTCTTGCTGAGAAAAAATGGGCTGGAGAACATGTAAAGGGATTTTGAGCAACAGAATATGTTTGAGACTTAGGGTAGAGGCAGGTTTTTGATATACAAAAGAAAAGCAATAGATAAAAGTAATCAGAATAAACTCAATTCACTGTTATGCAGCATTCATCACAATCACCAACAGCATAGTTTTCGGTGATTTATTAGAGGTTAAGTGTTTAAAATCGGTGTGGCTTTAACATTGCACATAAACTCAACCCTCCCTCTCTCAATTCTCTTACCCATAAAACTCGCAGGTCTGATTACCCAGCAATACCGACACACTGCTGCCAGCTCCCAGAAAATGGCCGGTAATGGTCACCATAGTCCCTCCTGACTCTGGTCCACGGCTGGGACTCAAATAACCCACAGCAGGATTCTTGGGAAGGAAAACAAAACAAAACAAAATAAAATAAAACAAGTTCAGTTGTTTTGCTGTGATGTTATTCCAGGTGATTGTACAGCAAGAAAAGAGGGACCTTTAGGTGAAGGGTTGAAATAGATGAATATATAAACCTAAGAAGTAATTAATTAATTACTTTTTCATTATGGTATTGACCAGATTGTACAACTGAACAAGTTATAGATAGTTTCTGTTTCAAATAAAATGAACTACAGATGTTACAATGGTAACAACATCATCTAAATGAGCAAGGCATGTTACAGACAATATAACAGACAATATAACAAATGAAATGATATAGAGTCTACTGCTTAAACAGGGGGCTGGACTAGAAGACAATATAACAGACAATATAACAAATGAAATGATATAGAGTCTACTGCTTAAACAGGGGGCTGGACTAGAAGACCTTCAAGGTCCCTTCCAGCTCTATGCTGATTCTGAAATTTTTGTCACATTCAGGAAAACTTTTTTTGTCAGTAAAAAGATGTGCTATATATAAAACATTTCAGAACTGTTTGGGTACTTCATCAAACAGGGAGTTAAGAAACAGGCCTTTGCATTTTTATAAAAGATACCATATATCAGAACTTGAGCTGCAGATTATATGAGTCCTTCTCCATTAGGTACAATCTTAGTTCATACAGTGAAGTGATTTTTCTCCAACTTTCTGTTTGGACTGCAGTGTTTTTCATAGAAACTACCAACATTACTGTCTAACTGGCTGATGAATTTGGCAGCTTTAATTCAACACATCTGGAGGATATAAAGTCGGTGTGACAGTATGTAGGCAGTCCCTGTGCTTTCATTTTATTTTAATTCTTGAATGTATCATTTGTATATGAAGCATTCTATTTTCTAGAAACAAATATCAGGATGTGACAGAACACAACTTCCACCAGCTGTCTACTAACAATTGAAAATAAATTGTATTGCAAAGAGTAACAATGATATCATCAAATTTTGAAAATTTCAGAAGGAAGCTCAGCATCCTGATGATATTCTCATCTATTCTACAAGTCCATAGATGAAGATCAGAAAGGGAAATAAATATACTGTAAGTCAATATTTGGCTAGTCAACAGGATAGTTTCTGGAAACATACTTGAGCTATCTAGATCATGGCTACTCAGAAGAACTGGTGAAAATATATTTAGCCAAAGTACAGTGAGCTTGTTAGGAATATTTAAATGGAACTAGACAACCCATGCATCATTGGGTCATGATTTCAGTGATATTTCCTTACCTAAGAGAAATAAAATGACTATGGCTGAGCAAAAAAGCAGTGAGCGAGGGAGTGACTTCCAACTTCCTCCTGTCTTTTCCGTTAAATTTCCTTGCGGCAGGCAGGGAACATCAGAAGCCAACCTACCTTCCTTCCTTCCTTCCTTCCTTCCTTCCTTCCTTCCTTCCTTCCTTCCTTCCTTCCTTCCTCCCTCCCTCCCTCCCTCCCTCCCTCCCTCTTTCCCTCCCATTTACTTTACTTGTAAGAAGCTTTCAGGACAAGATCAGTGGGGAAGCCTGCACGAAATTGCAAGTTCAAGGACAGCAGGTAATTTAAGTGTCTGCTGATGGCTGTGGAAGAGAGTGAAGGGCTGAGTAGATCAGGAATGGTATGTGCAGGTGCATGAGAAGTATTGCGTGGATTGGGAAGGACGGGTAGGTGTATGACAGAAATATAATGTGGTCAGGGAGGATCCATAGGGGGTGATATGGGTCAAGAAGTGTGTGTTTGGGTCACAGGGGTAAGAGGTGCCACATACTTCTTTTTCCAGCAGGGAAAAAGGGCTGTTGCTGGTTGGGGTAGGGAATGAGGGATTGTGAAATTGGGAAACTATCACAAAACACTGAAATTGAAGATTACATGACCATAGGAGCAGTCCAGAAGCAGCTGATAGCACTGAAACAGCCACAACTTTCTCAAATTTTATGAATGTAATCTATCTATGTGGTTGCTAAATATCAATCATGATTTGAGGACACATATCTATCTATCTATCTAGTCATCCAGCCACCCATCATCCATCATCCATCCATCATCCATCCATCCATCCATCCATCCATCCATCCATCCATCCATCCATCCTGCTTACTATTATAGAGGTTGTAGGATATTTTTTATATATTTGCTTTTAATTTTTATAACTAATTAGAGTTTTCAGTTATATTGTGGCACTTTTCTACTCTCTAGAAACACTCCAGCTGCATTCCCTAGATGGTACCATTTAGTGATGTATCTATGCAATGCATATAACTGTTTTCTTTATTGTACTCAGATCATTGTATTTTTAGACGTTTTCATACAAGCTGCCATGTCTCATTTAATGATCAAAGAAATCAGTGTGCTCTCTTTGAATAAGCCTATTTTATTTTTTTTAAAAAGATATCTCAACATCAAAGAATTTAGAAGTCATTAGGAAAAAAAACACTATATATGGAATGATCACAGAAAGATTTCTGCAGTTATGAGACTTCTTGTATTGAACTCTGAGTTTTATTGTCCATAATGATGCTTTAATAATATTTCTGTAATCTAAGCAGATGATTGAACTCATTATAAATAGGTGTTTAGCAATTCCTGCTTAGATTACAGAATGGTTCTTTTGAGTCATGATTTTTATCTTAGTTGCACTGAAATGATGATGATCATTTCCAGAGAAAAATGCTTTAAAAACTGAAAATGAAAGTAAAATAGCATTAATATAACATAGCACTTAATGCTACATATAGTGCAAAAGTTGTATTTCAAAGAAATTTGAAATATTCCTTAATTAAATATTCTATGATTGACATCATAATCCTTGGTTCTTAATATTATTTGGTTCTTGATAGGTAAATAGTTGAGTTTCCTGAAAAAAATGTAATTGGTTGTAATTGATTTTAAATGGTTATTTAAAAGATTTAGAAAGTCTGCATTTAGAATGCTGCCATTTGTATGTTTGTTTATCAAGGGAGGAAAGAGAGAGGTCTATAGGAATTGTTTTTCCAAGGTTTATTGTCTTTCACCTAACTTATGTTTGTGAGTCACCTGTCAAATGGAAACAGACCAAGCACTGACTAATGTTATCCCAGAGTTTTTATTAACAGAATAAATGTGAAAATGACAGCCAAAATTGCTTGTGATAAAATAATAGAATATATAAGATGAATGACTGTGTCTACCACAATGATCTGGAAACTCTCATTGAGCATTTTAGCATCAGGAGCTTCAGTTACAAGCCACACACTCTCTAATCTCAAACATGCAGTGTAGAAAAAATGTTTTGTTCAGCTTTTCTGAAATCAAATACAAATTTATGCTCCACAATATGAGTTTGCAAGTAATTTGCAAATGGTTGTAATAGTGACATGTTAAAGTGTTTACATTTTTCTTAATTGAAGTATAGAAACTATAAAGTATAATAGCATGTTACATAGAAACTTAAAGATCATAATATAAATTCACTTGTCAATGATAATTGCAATCAATATTTTGAAAGCATTTAAAGTGAGTGCTCCTTTGTGCACAGGCGACTCTGAGGTTGTGTCTAATCTGTCTCTAATTAGATCTGATTCAGAGCAGGTCAATTGCAAGGCCACATAAGGTGCCTCCTTCAGAAACTCTTTCCAAAGCAACAAGCTTGTACTAGACTCAGCCTAGAGTTTTATTGCATCTAAATTTATTATATGGGGGGGGTTAATTTTGTATGTGTTTAGGTCAGTTTCAAGGACAGGCTTCCAGGACAGAGAAAGGTCTTTTCTGAAGGTGTTGGCCTTGTATCTGGAAAGGGAGGTATGTGGGAATATCCACGCCACTCTCCCAGGAATCCTTTCCAGGACACCTTTCCATGACCCTTTTCACCACTTCTTACAATGCCTAAAAAAGGGTCTAGCAGCTGCAAAATGTTCCAGTGAAATCAGTCTGCCATTAGGTAATAGGGGCAATGCTAAGCTGAAATCTAGGAAACTTCTCAGATGCAGAAGTTTTTCAGCAGTACTAACATTAATAAAATTTGTGGTTATAACAAAGAAGAGGTTAAAACAAACAAGCAGCTCATAAAAAGACAGCAATGGAAAATATGATTAGCTTTCATGTATGCTTAACATATTGCTGTATGGTGCTTCAATTTTTCATTCAGGCACTGGTTATCACTTAATGTAGCCTAAGACCATTGTTTTCCGCACACTGTTTTTTTAAAAAATGAAAATAGCACTGAGTACCCACCACCCTACATTGATTGATTGATTGAATGTTTGAGAACAGATTTAAAAATCAATTAGAAACCATTTGTCGGTGAGCATAGAAACAGAATATCCTGTGATGTAAAAATTTTTGGCATCTAGGCAGCTCTGATGTTGCTTGTCAAACTAAAATTTACAGTCTACATTTGCAGTATCTCATACCTCCAGTCTTCTGGTGACTCCACCTAAAAGCCCACAGGAAGACTTTATTCCTTTTCTAGAAAGCAATTGTCCCTGACCTTTGCCATCATTGCCATTATTTAATATAACACTAAATGGATTGAATTAATCCCCTTCTCTTTTTAATATATATATTTTCAAGAAAGTTTCGCTTGCAAGCAATTCCTTTTATCTGCTAACCCAGATTCATTTTGCCCATTCATTACTGTTTGCCTCTTTTATGCTTTCTTTTATATTAGGCCATTTTTTGCTACAGAGGAAAATGTAGTAATAGTATTATTGATAAATATATAAATATATCAAGTTAACCCTCTTGCTTAAAATGGAGTGTTTGTTCAAACCCATCAGTAATGGTCCAAAAGCATTTATTTATCAAGTAATATAGAGAAATGTTATACTTATAGAATATAGAGTTGAAAGGTACCTTAAGAGGTCATTTAAGTTCAACCCGCTGTGCAATGCAGGATTCAGTACAGCATCCCCCATAGATGACTATCCAGTTTTCTCTTTGAAAAACTCCAGTAAAGGGGAAGAAACCTCTCCATGTGGTAACTGTTTTCCTTTCTGAACAAACTTACTTAAGTTAAATTCCTCCTAATATCCTAATCTATCCCTACATGCTTGAAGTTTGTCCCATTAGTTTTATCTTACCCTCTGGAGCAAGGGAGAATGTCCAAATCTTTTACAATGTGACTGCCTTTCAGATATGTAAAGGCAGCTATCGTGTTCCACCTCAATCTTTTCTTTTGCAAGCTAAACATTCCTAAGTCTTTTAATCATTTTTTGTAGGACTTAATTCCAGTTCTCTCACCATCTTGGTTATTCTTCTCTAGACTTGTTCCAGTTCATCAAGGTCTTTTTCAAACTGGCTGCGTAGAACTAAATTCTATATCTGACTAAAGCGGAATAGGAATCATCTTCCATAGTCTGCTCTTTGCTCTCTTTTTTTAAATTTTTTTATTGGTTTTTTAATTTTTAACAGAAAAAGAAAAATGCTCAAATCAAATCATAATGTTAAAATAAACAATAAACATAATCACAACATAAATACATATTTCAAAATCATCCATAAACAAAACATAAGTACTTATTTCAATACATCTAATAATAATAACTCAACTGAAAATAATCATAGACCATATTTACCAAACAATTAACATTACTGCTCGGTACCCCCACCACCACATCCCCCTAACCCTAACCTTCCCCCCTCACTTACCAACTAACTACCTACTCTCCTCCCTCCTTCTCTATCTCCCTCCTTCTACTCCACCCAACTATCCCTACTCTTCCCCTTTCTTATCAACTTTCTACTTACATAAGCCTTCACTCCTCCTTCCTCTTTCCATCAGATGTGGTGCCCAGAGGCCACCCGAGCAACCCCTTAATAACAATAATTACATATCCTTGCATCAACCCCATTGCAGTTGAGAAAACATAGTATATAAAATTATAAACCCTCCCTACCCCCCCTGACTTCCCAGAGTGAGTACAGGGTAAAACAAAAGAAAACCCCCTACTTCAAACAAAATTATTATATAATCCTAACAAGAATTTTAAACTATATACTAAATACAATCTCTACTTAACATTTATTCAACCTTATCAATTCTAATACATATCTAATCCCTCAATCAGTCCATCTAATATCAAACCTTAAATCATTTCAATCCACTAAACAAAACAGACAAATCATCTTGTTAAGAGTATTAATTTTCATTTACATATCTAAACCATCAATCTAACGATCAATCCATCATATATGCATATATTCTTAATCAATTTAGTATATCTTCCATTAAAAAACCTCTCTTACATCTTACTCATAAACTTGGTCCTTGATTCAGCCCATAATCTTAGATTGGCCTTAATTCCTTACACTTAATTTTAAATTTTCACTTCTTCAATCGACTTCTGGGCTTTCTCATATGTCTAATAAACCTAAATAACAAATACAATCTATTTAATCTATTTCTAACTTAGATTCCTTCAACCTTATCAAATCACATAATGCTTATCTATCCCATTATTCAGTCAATCTTATGTCAAACCTAGATCATTTCAAAGCAAGTACATTCTTCTTCAATTTAATTATATCTTCCGTTAATCATCCTCTTTTACATCTTAATCATAATCTTAATATTATATCTTCCGTTAATCATCTTCTCTTACATCTTACTCATAATCTTAGTCCTTGAGTCAGTCCATAGTTTTAAGTTATCCATAATTCCTTGCATACAATTTTAAATTTCACTTCTTCAGTCGTACTCTTGGTTTTTTCTTTCGCCAGGTAAATCTCCATATCGAGGCCTCCCTTCCAAGTAATAAGTCTCTCTTTTTTACTTGCAATATCATTTGAGTCCACATAAAGCCTCTTAACCTTTGCATTTGTCCTCTATTTCTCTTAACCATAGACTTTCGTTGAGGTAACATTTCAAATCTCTGTCTTTGCTTTTCCTGGTCCTCGGGACCATAAATAGATTGCTTCTTAAACTGGATCAATTTCTCTTTTTTCTCAGTTAAATCTTCTTCTTGCTTCTTGTCTGAGAGGAATAGCCATCCCCTCCTGTCCTGAAACAAATCCTCTTCCTCCACTCCGTAAATGAACTGTTTATCAAGCAAGATCCATTTCCCATTATTCTCTTTATTCTCAGTACTGTCTATTTCTTGTTTGGGTTGTTGTATAAAATGTTCAGCAATCGATTGCAAATCAATTTCATTTAGAAAAAAGGATCTAGTTAATTTTAATATTTCTATTTTAGTCTCTTTCAATATTGCAATACTTTCTTCTTTAAATTCATCAATGCGATCCAAAATAGGTTTGACATTAAAACGTAAATTCCACTCCATTTTAAATTTTAAAACAATCGCTCTGGCTTTAATCCAATTTCTACAACCGTCTCTCCAGCTTCGCTTACGAGAACAAAGAAAAAAAATGGAGAATTCACTTTCACTTTCAAGCACTTTCCTTTAGCAGTGAAAGTAGTGAAAGCTATACACCATCTTGAATGCATTATGTTAAATGTAACAGTTAGAAATACATAGCCAGAAAAACAATAAAAAATACTTGCAATCCAATAAAAACTCCTGTATTCACTCAGTCTGCAAACAGTCTCTCTTGTGTTCTATTTTTAAAAAGCAGAGGCGGTCGCGGCGTCTTCCGGTGGCTCCGCCGACGTCGCTAGAGTCTCCTCTGAGGCTCCGTTCCCTGGGTATGTAAAGCCGCAAAAAATAGCGAACATCAGCTGTTTTTTTGCGGTGAAAAATCCTCTCTTCGGGTGAAGAAGAGGTGCAGAGCATCGGGAGTAAAAAAGGGTTGAGCTCCTCTAATATCCCTGAAAAAAGCTTTCAGGGATTAAGAGTGCGAGTTCCCCATAACTCCTGAAGACGCTCCTGCCCAGAGACGCTCCTGTCATTAGACAGTCTGCTCTTTGCTCTTGTTGCTCTTTTAAATACTGTGTAAGATGTCATTGGTCTTTGCATATGTTGAATTTAAGATTTACTAATACCCAGAACCTTCTCATATGTTTTGCTCTTGTGGCAGATTTTGCTCATTTGTACATGACTTTAGATTTCTCCCTGTTAAATTTTGCTCCATTTGTTTCCATCCATTGTTCTAGCCCGAGACTTTTTTGATTCCCCCTTCCAAATATTAATCATTCCTCCTAGCTTTGTATTATCTGCAAATTTGGTAAGCATTCACCCAACCCCCTCATTCATAAAAATGTTGAACAGCACTGGGCCAGGGCAGAGCCCTCTCGTACTGCACTCAACATGTCTCTCCAGGTAAATTCAATGCCATTTATAACTGCACTTTGAGTTCAGCCCTTGAACTGTGGATCTACCTGATATTTCAGTTCTCAACTCCATATCTGACCATTTTGTTAACAAGGATGATATAAGAGACTTTGTCAAAAGCTTTGCTGAAATCAAGATATGCTAGATTCATGGCATTTTCCAAATCAACCAGGTTAGTAATTCTATCATAAAAGATATCACATTAGCTTGGCATGATCTGTTGGGCATACATCCAGTTGGATCCTCTTAATTAATTCCTAGATAAGTGCTCATAGACAAGCTGTTTGGTAATATGCTTAAGAACCTTGCCCAGTGCCAATATCAGGCTCACAAGCCTCCACTTTCTTGGGTCCTGTTTAATCTTTTTTTTTTTTGAAAATGGGGAGGAGGAAACCCCATGCCTTCTGACACCTTGCCTGCTCTTCAGAACTTTTCAAATATTACAAAAGTGCAATTCTGCAATTACCTCTGCTGATTCCTCCAATACCTTATGTATAATTCATGTGGCTTAGGAGACTTTAACTCATTTAACTTAGCTAAAATTCCCTCACTTGCTCAATACTCATCTTAAACTCTAGTTGACACAGACACATACACATCTTCCTCCAGTGGTACAATGAGAGTCAAGCAAGTGTTTCTTTACTTTCCGAAAGAAATACTTACAAAAATATTCTCCCTAGTCCACAATTATAATCATTAATAGATTTTTGATCCTTGTTTTTTAAGTACAGTGTAAATCACCAATGTAATGTTGCTTTGCATACTTTTGAAATGAAACAGAACAGTTTGATAGATGAATGATTATAAATACCAAAGCAGGTGCAGAGACAAACAGATAAATGTTTACTAAACAATGTTTAGTAACCCTAAAAGGGGGACTCCCTCTTGCACAGTATTACTGTTTAGCAATATTTACCATTACTACAATAAGTTTCCATTCTAGTACAAAGTAATGAGACAAGAGGTGCAATTCAATTTATCTATTGCTTCCTTTACAAATTGTGGACAGTTAGCACGAAATCAGTGAGGCCAAATAGCCTTTTTCGGACCAAAATGGAAATGAAGAAAAGCCCCAGGTGTGACTTTCAAGAACATGAATAAAAAGGTTCATAATTAAATAAAACCACAAAAAGAAATTCTAGATTAAACACACTAATGGAAGCTGTATTGAATTAGCATCAATTTGCTATTTAAATGGGAAAAATACTTTCACATTAAGGAAAGATGGATGATAAAAAAGAAAATAGGACAGTGGGTGGGGAAGGAGAGAGGGGCAAAGAGTTTGTTTTTAATAGTCAAATAAAATTATTCCATAGTGCTCTAATATATACATAATATAATGGAAGGTGGCAGTTTCATATATTAATTCCATCTAATTAAGTTCCATAGTAATAAAGGTTGACATTATTAGTTTGAAAAGGAAGGATAACACAGATGATCTCAAAAATGTTGTACTGTCTAGTATATCACAGAAGATCTAAAAATTCATCACAGTTAAAGCCACAGTTTGTCAAAGAAATTACCTAAAGCATTTAGTGCTAAAAAACACTTTCTCCCAGGTGAGAATGTGTCATGATTTTATGAGCCAAGACATTTAAAAAAAGGTCTAATCAAATAATGTAAGAGTTGTATATCAGTATAGGACTGTGGTCCATGAATTAGATCAGCCAGTGCAAGCAGAATTTAAAGACAAGCTAAGGTAGCCACAGGCAAATAATTATGCCATAACTCAGATTTTGGGGGGAAAAACCCACACATACCATTGGCTCCAATTATTACTATTTGAATAGAATAGCTTCATTCTTCCAAAATGACTTGATGTCAAAAAGGGAAGAGGGGAGGAACCATAAGATCTGGGCAATTTATTTTATTTTCTCATTTATTCATTACAATTAATGAATTTGATTTATATTTTACTTTTCTTCCTAGGGCCCTGGCTTTGAGGTGAGACATCTGCAGTTATTCATCGTTGGATAAATTTTCATTATGATTACTGAAAAAGAGCTGAAGATAACTGACTTAAAGTGGTAAGCCATATTATGACTTCGGGCATATAAAATGCCATATTGGACATATGCTAAAGATTTGGTACCATTTGAACATATTAATAAACAGCATTTTAACCACTCTAGACCTTGCCACTCTTTTTTATTAGAACAAGAAAGGGCTATTTTGGGTACTGCTTACAGTACTTGGTCTATGTTTATCAATCAAGTAACAAAAATGGCTTGTAGGGTACTTACCACGAATGTATAATGTTGTGCAGACTTGGCCACAAATTCTGATTTGCATTCTCCAATACAGAGGAGTGCAGGACCGGAGCTAATGTCAGGCTCAGCTTGCCCCATTTCACACACAATTCTGAAAATGTAAAATCCATAGTGAGTTCTATAATAAGAAAAAAATGCTATTATATATTTGCACATTGTTCATCCATAATAGTACGCTCTCATCTGATGAATGAGCTAATTTTGGAGACTTTTTTTTTGCTGTGCAGTAATTTTAACAGAAGAGAAAGTCAGAATTAGATATAATTATTGCAAGCTGTAAAGTTGAGTGCTAAGCAAAGCACAAATGGCAAACACATTATACTACTGAAAAGAAAGTGTGAAGACCTTGAAGTAATGGATGAGACCAATAATGGGAACCGCTCTCATTGTAGGTCGCAGTTTAATCAGCAACAGGCACACAAACTCTAATAAGATATGATAGACTTGTCACATTTGTCCACCTTAGAATGCTCTAATGGTGATGAGAGCATGAGTTAAATTGACATAAGGCAATAATATTTTGAGATAAACAGTGAATATGACATATTGTAGAGAAAGAAAAGGTAATACATGAGCATTCTGTGGTATGAACATAAATGAATGGCCCTCTTCTCAGCTTCTCTTTACATCCTCAATCAATATATGGAAAAAAAATGGGACTGTGGCCATCAGCATTAGCATCTATGCTTGAATGGCAGATAAAGAGACAATATGATTATAGGTTCTTCCAAAATTTACAGGTATGAGTGTAGGTCTTGAATTGGACATGTAGTGTGGCTGGATTGTAGTTTTATATTGCCCAATAAGCTTGAAGCAACAGACATCACCATAATTGTACAAATTGAAGAGAAACATGGAAAGTGAATATGTGTTTCTGTTTTTTATGGCCTTCTTTGCTATTGTGTTTTTCTCTTCCTGATGATAGTTAATTCAATGTGCTGTATGTCAACAGGAAACTTATGCTTTCAGACTCAAGGAACAAAAAAAAGAGAGGAATCCCAGCCCAGAGGGTATTCTAAATATTATATATTTTAAATAGGTACGGTGATAAGAAGTGATAATATAAACCTGTTTGATTTAATAGATTGTAACCATTGTTCAAGGTACCTCAGCTCTTATTGGCCAAAATGCCAAACAAAATCTGTATGATCATCTGTAATAGATTAATTGCCTCTTAGTCATATAATCTGAATTTCTCTTCTAAAGCACCCAATTTAATTTTGAATGGAAAACTCTCCTATATCAATCCAAAGAATTAAATAGACAAAAAATAAAATGCACACTTTTAGATTCTATACAAGACAATTCAGCTATTCATCTTAGAATTAATTTTTATACTTATTGCTTTCTACTATAGATAATCCTTAATTTAAGCTAGCCATTTAGCAACTATTTGAAATTACGACAGTGACAAAAATGATTTAAAATTGGTCTTCACACTTGTCACCATCGCAGCGTCCCCATGATCATTTGATAAAAATTTGGGTGGCAACTAGCTTGGCAAATGGCATGTATGTATGATGGTTTTAACATTCTGGGGTCCTTACTGCTATGTACAATCTTGCTGGTCTGCTTCTAACAAGCAAATGGATGGGGGTAGCCAGATTCTCTTAATGACTGCATGAATCACTTAACAATTGCAATGATTCACTTAACATTCATGGCAAGAATGATTGTAAAAACAATCATGACTCACTTAATAACTGCCTTGCTTAACAACAGAAAGCCTAGTCCCAATTGTGATCATATTCGGTATTATATTATTTGTTTAAAGTTTGTACAAAGTTTATACTCAGTTTTGTGTGTTTTTCTCCTCTTTCCATTTCTATTTGTCTCCTTTTTGTTACCAGATCTCATTAAGCTTTTTGCATAGTCACATTGGGCTTCCTCTGTTAGTTTTTCCCCCCTTATTGAAATTGTTTGTACTTTTAGTGTATACTTTTGAAGGAGCTTTCTCTAATCTGAGGCTCCTTTTCCCAACAGTTTATCATACTATGGATGACAACTCTTTCATTTTCTGAAGGCACAATGACATAGCAATCTTACCCAACCTGGGTCCTTGCCAGTAACTCCTTTCAACTCCTAGACTTGTCAGCAATGGTCACTCTTTTTAAAGTTCTCTAAAACAATAATTTTTAATCCTTTACTATCTTTGAACAGTAACATCCACTGGCTAGTATAAAATTAAAGATGGTACATTAATTCCTATGGAACATCTAATCTGAGACAGAAGTACTAATTCATGCCAGGCGACAACCCCACGTAAGCCTGTTAGAAAATTGTGCTTTTGGAAGAGTCTAGGGGTCTGATTACTTTGTTAAGTGGCTCTTTACCAATATTAACCTAATTACCATTGACTGATAGCAAGGACAAAGTACGGTAAATCAATACTGTCTCAGAATCCAACCTGCTCACAGAATACTTATAAGAGGCCTTTTATCTGGATTCAACTTGTAAAAAGCAGCTGATCCTTGCTATTATCTGCCCAGGGTAAATGTTCTAATGATGTTAAGAATCTTTGAAAACTTGAGAGTACTAATTAGAGTTGTGATTATAAAATCAGAGTTTCCTAGTACGGTATCATCAAAAGAGGATAATTTTAATAATCCCCCTTTCTTCTAAAAATAAAATGAAATGCTATGTCATATAAAGTATAATGGCTAAGTAGCCTATTCTTAGTCTGATTTATGATGGCATTAGTGCACAGCCTCAAGCTATTACAGTAATAATATTACTTTGCTCTTCTATAGAATCTTTTATATGAGTATAAGTATAAGCACTAGGATCCCCATACCACTCCAAGCAGTAATAACAGATAATAATAGTAATAATAATAATAATAATAATAATAACAACAACAATAACCACAACCACCACAACAACAACAACAATGATGATAATGATAGTGAAAGGGACCTTGGAGGTCATCTAGTCCAATCTCCTGCTCAGGCAGGAAACCCTATATCACTGTTTCTCAACCTTGACAATTTTAAGACATGTGGACTTCAACTCCCACAACTGCTGGCTGTGGAATTCTGGGAGTTGAAGTCCACATGCCTTAAAATTGTCAAGGTTGAGAAACACTATACCATTTCAGACAAATGGCTATCTGGTCTCTTCTTAAAAACTTCCAGTGTTGGAGCATTCACAACTTCTGGAGACAGGTTGTTCCACTGATTAAATTGTTCTAACTATCAGAAAAATTCTCCTAGATTGCTTCTCTCTTTGGTTAGTTTCCATCCATTGCTTCTTGTCTTGCCTTCAGGTGCTTTGGAGAATAGCTTGACTCCATCTTCTTTGTGGCAGCCCCTGAGATATTGGAACACTGCTATCATGTCACTCCTCATCCTTCTCTTCATTAAACTAGACATACCCAATTCCAGCAACCGTTCCTTATATGTTTTAGCCTCCAGTCCCCTAATCATCTTTGTTGCTCTTTTCTGCACTCTTTCTAGAGTCTCAACATCATTTTTACATTGTGGTGATCAAAACTGGATGCAGTATTCCAAGTATGGCCTTACCAAGGCATTGTAAAGTGGTGTTAACATTTCATGTGATCTTGATTCTATCCCTCTGTTAATGCAGCCTAGCACTGTGTTGGCTTTTTTGGCAGTTGCAGCCCACTGCTGGCTCATATTTAAGTGATTGTCCACTAGGACTCCGAAATCCCTCAAACAGTTACTACTATTGAGCAAGGTACCTCCTATACCAGAGGTAGACAACTTGGCTCTTTTATGACTCATGGACTTCAACTCCCAGAATTCCTGACTCAGTCATAAAAGAGCCACGAGTCATAAAAGAGCCAAGGTTGCCTACCCCTGACCTATACTATACCTGTGCATTTGGTTTTTCTTGCCTAAATGTAGAACCTTACCTTTTTCACCACTGAATTTCATTTTGTTAGATAGTGCCCAATGTTCAAGTCTGTCAAGATCCTGTATCTTAAGTCTATCTTCTGGAGTGTTGGCTATTCCTGCAAGCTTGGTGTCATCTGCAAATCTGATGAGTTCCCCATCTATTCCCTCATCCAAATCATTGATGAAGATGTTGAAAAGCACTGGGCCCAAAACAGAGCCCTGGGGCACCCCGCTACACACTTCCCTCCATATAGATGCAGTTCCATTGAGGACCACACACTGAGTAGGGCCAGTCAGCCACCTATGAATCCATCTGGTGATGATGCTGTCTAACCCACATTGTTCTATCTTATCAAGTAGTAGGTTGTGGTCTACTTTATCAAATGCTTTACTGAAGTCCAAATAAATTATATCCACAGCATTCCTCTGGTCCACTAATTTTGTCACTTGGTCAAAGAATGCATGATCTGTTTTTGACAAACCCATGTTGGCTTTTGGTAATGACTTTGTTTGCCTCTAGGTGTTCACTGATTCGTTGCTTGATTATCTTTTCCAGAATCTTCCCAGGTATTGAGGTCAGGCTGATAGGTCTGTAATTTCCTGGAACCTTTTTTTTTTCTTCCTTTTTTGAAGATGGGAACTACATCAGCTCTTTCCCAGTCCTCTGGTAGTTCCCCAGTGCTCCATGGGGAATTATTAGAAAGGACTCAACCAATTTAGAGTGCAAGTGGGTAAATCACATTTTAATATTCCTTATAAAGAGAACATTGACATTACTGATGACAGGAAAAGGCCAGGATTTTCTCTCAAAGGTTGGAATTGTGCTTGGTTAGCCATGTACATGGAGAAACATTTAAAAACAAGTTTTCCAACTACAAGTTTGAAGATCTGGAGTCAGTGATTTTATTACTGGTGCGGGTTGCTCCTAAATCTGTTGATTCTAATAGGAGTACATAGGTGACCTGAGATTAAAGCAGTTGAGCTATATTGAGCTTCTGAGAACTACCAGAAAAAATGACTACCAGAAAAAAAAACTTTTAGAGACAGACTATCCTGGTCTAGCCCAATCCACTGGAGCTATTTGAAATTGATATGAAATCAATTTCATATCCTCGCCCGAAGGGATATCAAGTGTAAGGAAGAAAAGTAGATCAGGCTTCCTCAAGAAAAAAAAAGTGTATGTTGATGTGTGCAGTGTTGGTGGGGAAAATGATACACTTCTAAGAGGAATGGAATCAGCAATTTATAGAATGGATAATCTATAAAGGGAGATATGCAAAGGAGCAAAGATTAGAAACTTACTAAAATAATCAAATCCACAGATTATTATCCCTTTCTCCTCTTTCATCATAGGGATGAATGATCCAACAAAGTGCCTTAGTGCCTTTGGAAGTTGCAAGAAAACAAGATGGGAAAGCCTGCCTAGAAAGAAATTCCAATACAAGAAAACAGAGATGGAAGCATGCAGAGTCAATCCTTCAGTCCTCTGATGGAAAGAGAAGGGAAATGAGAGGGTGTCGTATTTGTCAAAAAAGTATAGCAATTGTAGCAGCACAATCAAATCTCTGTCCCTTTGTATATGAATGCAGTTTAAGAAATAGAGCTACAATGGGGCTGCAGTAAGCACCATCGTACTCCCTTTGACCTTCCCCTTGTCATAAATGTGATGAAAAAGGAAAGGCATATCCTATACATGGAATAGAGCATAGTTACATTTGGCATTTTTTACTTTCTAGCAGTACTCGTTTAATCTTTTTTTTTCTCTGTGAAACTGGTAGGATTGCATTTCACAAAATACCATGAATAAACCACTATAGCAGGGGCCTCTTTGCTTGTGAGTTGTTGCCAGAGCAGCAATAAGCTACTACAGAACACACAATTATTCTGTAGAAAACTCTGCCATACCATTCTGTGATGGCTACTATTATAAATAGCTCTTAGCAGATTTAACACTGATCATAAGAAATATCTCTGTTGGCCTTTAAAAATACAAAGACAGAGCTTTTCTCTATTTATGAGAGTACTTTCAGTAGCACTGTTTCACTCCACTTTAATTCCAAAGTTTCTCACAAATCAATCTGAAACTGACCTCCAGTTATCTTTTGTTCTGCTGGACTTGAATATAGTGAACAGGCAACAGAACCCTATGAACTCATCAATTCTTCCTGCAACTGACTAATAGGAGTGTTCAAAACAGAACTCAAGCAGGGCCTAGTCCTTTGAGCTTCAAAAGTCTCACACTCTCACCCCAGACAGCCTAAAAAGATTTGAATTGCATTCACAGTTTTGGAACACATTGCAATAACAAAACTAATAAATAATTGTTATAGGGAGGTCAAGTTATATAGACTCTTAGGATCATAGGGTTGGATAATTCTACAAGTAGTCCTCAAGTTATCACTGGTTGCTTAGAAACCATTTGAAGTTACAACAGGTTCCTCCCCCAAAGGTACTTATGATCCAGTTCTGAAGTTCTGAGTGGTGCCCCCCCCACAGTCACAACTGGCCACATTCATGACTGTTTGCAGCATACTGTACCATGTGAATCAATTTATGTTTTTGCTGAGAATCAGTGTTTACTTCCAGTTTTCAGCACAAAAATACTCCATAGTGAACAATAGGTTTGCTTAACAAACATGGCATTCACTTATTGACAGTATTTCTTTAACAACCACAGGCTCCATTAGGCTCATAAGTTGAAGATTACCTATATTCTGCTAACTGTGAATCCCCTCCCAACTACTTACCAATCCTTCCCCCCCCCTTGCACTCTGCATGTTAAGATGATCTCCTGCTTTCTGTTACTGCTAGTTTTTTTTATACCTTCTGCCTTCTTCCCTGTATACTCTGAATACTCTAAAACTAGGCAAGCACAAGAAGAGGAGCTCAATAGATATTTGAAGCAATGACAGAAGCTGCTGCAAAGATTCAGGAGAGAAAATCACTCTGTTGCAGTAACCATCACTGATGGACATAGAAAAGATGCCTACTGCATCCTAGGATCCCGACTATCACCTTCCTGGAAAATGCCTGATCTCTATTTAGCCATGCTATTGTTGACCTTAGATTAGGATTTCAACAGGTTTTCTGCTATTCTGTTTTCTTTATGTAGCTGACACAGAGACAATTGCTGAAACATTATTGTAAAAGTAAAAATGGGCATGTCTAGGAGATATTTACTTAATGCTCTGGAAAGGAAAGTGTAGACAAAACAGCTCAAATATGAAGCACAGAAAGAATCCTTGGGTAAATTTTTTCAGGCTCAAATTTCAGAGCCCACGAGCAAGAAAGGAGAGAAAACTGTTGAACCATCTCATACAGTCATTTTGAAAAAAGAAACACACTTCTGGAAGGGCAGGATGGTTAGGATATTTCCTCTCAGCATACAGATGATAAACTGAGAGCAATATTTACAGGGCAGAAAAGAAAGGAAATAGAATTTCAAAAATAAAACCAAATTATTTTTTTTCTGCCAAGGGAAGTGTGTCTCTGTAAAAAAGAGAAAATAACCTCACTAAAAAAAATTAACAGTAATTGTATGTAGGTTGTGAATCCTATTTGTTTATACTAGATACATCTTTACCTCTGGTTCAGATTCGGCAGGAATTCTATTTTGCAGAAATCCAACTGCAAAAGTTAGGAAAAGATCAGTCCTAATGTAGTGCTATACAGGGCACCCAAATTCCTGAAACTGGCCCCAATCTACTGTACATTTTCTGTGTGATGTTCCTCCTTTTTTTCTACATCATGCATCTAATAAAATGGATTTTAGTTGCTTTTGCTACCGTATGTACATGTAGACTTTACAGTTCCACAAGTTCTTCATTTCTTTTTGCCATCAGAGACTAACCCGACTATGCTTCTGTTAATGCTTTTAGTACAATGGCTCAACATTGTCTTTCTTTTCTTTCCTGCATGGGTGAGCATGATCCTCCTTTCAATACACTCACTCCCCCTTCCTCTCCTCCCCCCATGGAAAATCTGCAAAAACAAAATAAGCAACAAATACAGGGATACATATCACTGGGGAATTATTTGCCTGTCCTTTGTTACATGCCTGTTTTCTAATTTTTAGCTGACATTTTTCTTAGGGAAATAAATGAATTGACTCCTGCAGAGGCCTATTTGGATTAAACTGCTGTCACTGCCTTGCATGCTTAACAAATGGATGCCTGCATCTGGCAGCATGGCTGGATGCATTCCAATCGGAGTGGGGAAGATAATGAACGTAAACCTGCAAGGTTGCTCCGAAGGAAAGTGGCTTAGCAAAACAGGAGACCAGACTTGGGCAGAAAACAAAATGCTTAATAAATAAACATTTTAAAGGGTCATTTAACCCTTGAGCTAAAAATCCAGTTCCTTCACTCTGAGATGGCCTAACCTAGATCACTGGGGTGCCACTGAATGTATATTAGCTGAAAATCTGGCTTGACAAGTACAGGGTTCCCACTGTACAGTGCAGTGGAATAAGAAAGAGGGAAATGTCAGGCATTTAGAAACATCTGAATCGTTGGACTGGAAGCTGCTTTCAGAAGTCATCCGGGAACTGATTAATCAAGGGTTAATTAAGCATAAACTATTAGTAACATATGCTACCTCTACCCCAACAATGTGCCTTATGGGTCATGTTGGCACTATGAAAAGAAGCCGAGGATTGTTAAGGATGTCTAGAAGCAAGAAAGAGAAGTAGAACGCCGCCAGGAAAATAGTGGCCCCATTTTAAAATGCTCATGCACACTGAGAACACATCAGGCAGAATGCAGTAAACTAGAACAGTAAATTAGTTTTAATATACAGTCAAAGACATGGGAAATTTCAGGCACATATTGCTACACAAAGCAAGGGGGCCATTGGAAAAGTATACCAGTATATTTAACTTTGGAGTAGAATGCATGCATATATGGGCACATATGCATGCACACAAAGGCACACCTACATCAGAATTTTATTTGCAGAATCTCTTCCTATTAAAAAGTCATTGTTTTTTATTGATTGCATGTTAGATTTCTGCTTGATATTTGTGCATATGCTTTGTATGAAAGAAAAACTGCATTAAATCAGAGTAGGCATGCTTTTTTGAGCTGATGGATATTCATGGTACAAAAAGTAAATAGATCAAAAGGTGAAAGACTGAACCAAAAATAGGGAAAAAATAATGTTGAATCAAATAAACAAATCAACAAATTAAATATCTTAGGATATGGGTGGAAATGTGGCAAAAACAATTCTTGGCTCTTAGGAAAACAACTTTGCTGGATGCATGAAAAGAATATCAGTCTTTCTTGGTAATACATAACACTTTTCTGAAAGAAAGGATCCCCTAGTTCCAATACTTTGGAAAACTGTTTATATATAATTTAATTACACATTATTTGATGGCTATAAGAATGGAATTGCTAGTGACAAAGAGTTAACCACTTTGATTTCAAATAGGAGTACTTCAAGATTTTCAGTTGGAGTCAGTTGAGGTTGTTAGAGAAGAGCAGGTGGGGATATATTTGAATAGATATTAAATTGAAAGGTGAAAGGAAATTGACTAAACTTGAAAGGAAAGTTGGATTAACTAGCAGTTCAGGAGGTTTTAACTACAATAATTTGGAAATGAGTCAGGTTAGGGGAGGGCCAATTATATTTTATACTTATACCATTGATATAATATGAAGCTTTGCTTTTCTGATTGACTGTCATTGCAAATAGATTTACAGAAGTCATCCCAACTACACTTAAAGCACCTCATTATAAATTGGATAAATGATCAAGATACCAGATAATTATCACTTCTGCATTATCAGTAAAGACTACTTGTTGCTGAAAACTACATATTGGAATTCTATTTAATATGTTTAGGTCTGACTATATTGCTAAAAAGAAAGAAATTCCATTAAGGAAGAAATATTGTTTCATTGTAAACAGAAAGAAGTATCTCTTGGAATCAAAGCTAAGCAGTAACAGATAGGGATCTGTTTGAGAGAAAAGTTTTTAGAAGAAATAAGAGGACTTGATAATCTGAGTTGCTATAGATCACAGGTGTCAAACTCGCCACATCACGTGACGTGTCGCAACGTATTGCAACTTTTTTTGCATTGCTGGAGCTGGGATGGGCATGGACTCTGTATAATGCAACCAACCCGTGGTTTGCAGTTTGATACCCCTGCTATAGATATTGTTGAAATAATAGTACCCAAAGCCATCTTCCAGGTGACAGGAACTCATAAAATATAATCATTTAAATGTCTTAAAGGTTAGCATTAAATGGAGATTCCAGGAGGATGTTATATACATAACAGAACATTTCAAAAGGAGGATCCTGACCAAAGCTTTTTGGCATGCTGATGAAATGTTACAGAAACATATGAAATGCAATCCAGCATAAGAGAATATTCAAAACACCTGCCAGGTAAGACTGTTAAAGATGCAGGGTCTGTTGAATCAAAACCTGAGAAACATCACTATTGGAAACCTAATAGGGAGACAACTTTTTCCTCTTAACTACTGTTAAGATGTTCTCCAGGTGAACTCATAAATAGACTGAGCCACCTGAAATAAGATGTTAAGATAAAAGAATGGTCTGGTTGGAATCCTGATTATAATGTAAATGGGCTAGCTGTTTCCTCTTAATCTCCAGATTTGAAACTATAATTATCTTTTGAATCTGGGTGCAATAAAAGTGGCCATTATGTTTACCAGGACAAGTATGTATTAGAACTAAAAACCCAAAGCTTCCTGGATTAGAAGTGAGAGATTGAGATCTTGTCTGTTAACATACATGTCTTAACTTTCTGCAAATTAGAGGAACAGCAGGAAGAGCATATAGGAGGCCCTGGGGATATCTAATAGTCAAAGCTGTGATTGCTTTTGTGGTTGATTGGCAATGCAAAAATGTCCACAAAGGATATTCTAAATTGAGTTGAAATGCTGCCAAAGATGGCAGGACTCAGACTCTGCTATCTTGGATCTAGTCCCCCTGACTGATCCAACCTGTAACTGAAATGAAATGAGCAGAAATACACAATATTCTCCTGAAAGACTGATGACATGAAGGTTTGCCTGTCAATGCATCAGAGGTGCTGCCTGCATCAGAAAATGAATCTTGATCTTCCCTGATGTTGAAAATATGTTCTTGTAGTTATTTTGACTGTGACTATGATAATCTGATGGATTAGCAGAGGCTGAAAACATGCAGGAACAAATGGTTCCATTAAACCAATTGCCTGGTTTCCAGTTTCTTGGCTGACAAGGCACCTGCCTTATGTATGGAGTTTCCAGTGTCTTGATACCTACACCACATTTCTTTTCTTCAGATTGGAGGACATGACCAAAGTATCTTTTTTTTAATTCTAGTTAGTAACAGCAAAACTTAATAAGTATTGAAAGTTAATTTATTTGGATTTGAAGGGCAGAAGAAGAGACTGAGAACAGGCTGTTGCCCAGGGCATTGAAGTTATGGGAGTCACCACATATCCTGAAGCCTCACTATATAGACTTTATATCAGTCATTGCAGGACTAATCTGACAAACTGTTGTGTGAATTGTCTCCTTAACTCTGAAGAAAAAACATAGCTTTCTCCACACCCAGAATCTCCTTTAGGTGTTCTAAGTAATTTTAAAGAGATAGATAGTTCTTCTCAAAGTTTACTAAGAATTGCAGGTGTTGCAAACATGTTAACTTGCCTACATATCTTTCAATCTATATTTGTAGACAATCAAAATACTATCCCAATAATGATATGTGACCCCCCCTTGACTCTGAACATAAGCCATCATCATCAAATCCATGTTGCAGAAGGTAAACTGTATAGCATGAGATCTTCGTGTTAGAAACAGTGTTTTGCCAATAAAGGAGAATATTTGTAGCTCAGGGTTGAAATGAGGGGTCTTTGGTGCTCTCTGAGCTTGCTTGTTTTCTTGCAGACATTTCATTACCCTAACTAGGTAACATCATCAGCACTAGTAAGGAGTGCTGTTTGCTGTCAGTTTATATTCTGGTGTCTAACCTGTCTATGTGGGTGGGTGGGCAGGGTCTTAGGGATTCTTTGATAGGGCTGTTTATTAATGGCTCTTCGGCAGTTTGTTGATTGAGATATTGCTTACTTGATTGTTGGTCTGAAATTGACCTTAGAGTTAATCTATGCTGATCTGAGTGCTGATTACTGGTGGAGAGGTGCTGGAATCTTTTTCTCATTTGGGCTAGTTGATTGTCTCTTTTGCATAGACTATAGATGTTTTAATGTTTATGTGTCTGTTGATGGCTGATTTGTCAGAGTGACAGGCTTCTAGAAATTCCCTGACATTTTTGGATTTGGCCTGGTCTAGGATTGTCACGTTTTCCCAACCAACCTGAAGCTGTAGAGTTAAGCTAAGGCTTTGTTCTTGTCTCTAGCTTAGCTGTATTTGACACTGTTTTTTTTCCAAATTAAGTAGTTCAAGAGTTTTGATTAATGATTGATAGTGTAGAAAATCATAAGACTATCTGAGAAGACTCTTTTCTACTATCCTCTGCTTTGGCAATGATACCTCCAGACTCAAGGCAACCACGCTAAGGATCCTGAGGGACTAAAACATCTTCTGAAAAACAGCTTGATCTTTATTAATAATAATTAAAAAAATCACCCTTTTGTCTTGGAATTATCAATTATATTTAACACATTATTGAAAATCTCCAGAAAAGGAAATATAGCAATGAGGAAAATTACTCCATAGTTTTTTTGGGAATCATCTGAGGAAACTTTGGGACAAAGATTAACTTCTAATATTTTTCAGATTTTTTTAAAAAGAACAGTAAAATCAGATTTTTTTCCATCACCAGTTAATTACACATCTCCCTTCTGTTTGAAGACATGAGAGGCAAGAACATCAGAAGAGCCTGACAAGAAAGAGATGCACTGAGTAGGCCAATATTGTGAAAAATCACTTTTCTTGGTTTTTTTTCTCTGTAGTTGAGTAGCCAAGGAAGTGATTCTGCTCAGATTATTGGGGTTGGGGGACGAGCATTGGGAAGCTGGACAAGAGCCAGCCTTTTCATCCAGGAGCACATGTTGGTTGTAAAGACAAAGGAGAAAAAAAAAGGGCACTGGAAGCTCAATCAATTTTTGAAATCTTCCCAAATTATGGAAAACAATTATGACAGCTGAGAATAGTGGATGGAAATTTTGTTCCCTACCCAATTACATAATTCCAGATTGAACAAGATGCCATTAGCCATAACATAATGCCCCCAAAAGAATAAAGTTAACCTATTTGATATTAAACTCTATTTTCTTTGGTACAAATTAGAGTGTGAATATTTTCATCTTAGGAAATGTTAAAAATTATACCTATTTTAGGCCTTTTACATTCATATACAGTATGTTGTACAAAAGCATGTGATTTTCCCAGTAACATCTCCCTTATAACAAGGATAGCTGAAGGAAATATATAACTGCACAGGAAGAACGGGCTTGCTGAAGGCTGTTTCCAGTTTATTGTTATAGTTATATATTGATATATATTTATAGTAACCAATAAAACTGTGACACAATAACTAATGTATATTTCAAGTGTTAATAAAAATCCAATTACATGGTTAGCAGTATCTGGTCCTGCAGAGAGATCCAGTGGTCATTGCTTTTACAAGGAACCTTCTCTATATCTGTTGGCTTTCTATTATTAGATAAAGAAATGTTTTCCACAATAATAGGTAATGGAAAGACCACTTTCCCACTATATCTGCCCAGTGTTCTGGCCCCTTGATGCCCAGAAGAATGGAGAAAATGCTGGTTGTGTCTGAAGGCGACACATAGAACTTCTCTGCAGAGTCATCTGTAAATGAAATCTCCTGAGCCGAGAAAGAAAAAGATATATTATGTTGGATTCCACTCATTTCTTTTGTATCTCTGAATTCAGAGTTTCTGTGGTGTACTAAAATACCGGAGATCTTCTAATGCAATGGCTAAAGTTAGATTGGTTCTGTTCTCAGTAATTTCTCTACGGAAACTAGCCAGCAGAGCGCAGGCAAAAATTTCATGAAGCAAGCTAGACATAATTGCAATTGGACAATGGCTGCTTTCTCATAGTAAGGATTAATCAAAATGACACCAAGGAATCCAGTTAACTGAAAAATAATATTTTGTCATAATAATTTAGTAGTCTTACAACTTTTTTTATACAAATTAGTGTTTGAAATTTAAGAATGACAGTCACAATATTCTTAGAACTGGTCTATTCAGTTGAACTTCTGCTTTTATTCTTAGGTAAAACATTATTTATATTAAGTACTATTATTTATTTATCTGCTCACATACAGACCACCCAGGAGGAGGAAAGAGTATTAGAGTACTCAAGTTCACTGCCTTGAGTTATTATAAAAATAATAAAGGTGGAATACAAAAAAATAAATAAACAAACAAATAAACTCACTGTTCAGCAATAATGTACTGGTCCTCTAGTGGAACACATTCCACACCAGCTACTTGTACATTGTGGGCTATCTCAGAGAAATCCAGCCCCAGGTTAACACCACGAATTGTGACTCGTGTTCCTCCTTCTGGTGGACCTGACAGTGTTAGGATCTGGGAAAGTAAGAAGAACAAGCATTGACAATGGAAACAAACTTTGGCTTTATAAAACAAGAAAATTGGTAAGAAAAATATAAATGGTTCTACAAATGGTTCTGAGAAAGATCTAGATTTTTTTAAAAAATAAGTTTTATTAAACATTATAAAGAGAACATAACAACTAATACAAAATAGAAAGAACAAAGAAACAGAAGAAAAAGCAAAAGTGCAGTGAGAAAGAATGAAAAGAAGTAGAAAGAATCAGCTTCCAATTTCTTCTACTCCAAATATAAATATGGTTACAAAATCATCTCTTATTCTATGATTACAAAAGAGCTCACTTTTTTCTATTATCCATTTTTTTTCTAATAATCAGAATCATAAGTCATAAGAGCATTTTTTTTCTGTTCCATGCAAAAATTCTAAAAGGAATCAGTTATAAATGCAGATATTATCTTTTCCCTGATAAAGAAACTTAATTATGTCATGTCTGCAAGCTTCATCATTTTTACCAGTCATTCCTCCATTGTGGATAGTGTAGAACTTTGGTGTATTATTGCTACTATTTGGATAATTTGGGACATCCCCATAGGTGACATAGCCACAAATTCTGGAGCCAGCTCAGCCATGGAGTCAAGAAGCTTAGGCAGGGAAGTCACTACACAACAGGGAGGCTGGTACAATAGCAGCAGTCCCAACTGAGCCCTACTGATGCTCAACTTAAGAAACAGCATATCTGGTAATGTAAATAGAATGTGCCCTGAATACCTCTCTAGTTTTTTGTATAATCACCACCATTCCACTTTCCCTATCTTGAAGTCTTAGCTGATGCCAAATCTGAAAACTGGCTGCGCAAATCTCAGAGCAGCACTCCACCCTCCTGTCCCAGTCAAGTCTCTATGAAATACAGATTGGCCTTCTCTTTAGCAATTAAATCATTAACACAAGTAGCCTTATTACAGACCAATATAGTGTTACAGATCAATATAGTGTTACAATTACAGACCAATACGGTGTTCAACAGTAATGAGGCCCACCCTGGGGACTAGAAAGCCTACCATTCTGGGCCTGAGGTATAGTCCAGGAGATTGGTATGTGTCACAGGAATAAATACCTGTGGTTCGGCCCTGTGACTTGATCAATTTAGTGTTTAAAATCTTCTGAATTAATTGTATGTATCTATATCTATATCTTTCTTTTTTTTTAACACATCCAAGAGACATCTAGCTTCCAATTCTTCCCACCTCATTCCCCTGATTAGTATAGTAGTTCAAAATCTCTTTTCTCAGTAATGTGGGAGAATTTATGAAGTCATAATGAATAGCTTGAATAATGAATATGTCTAGAGGTAGCTAAGGCTGAGATAACACATTTCTGGTCTAAGTGCTTTGATGAAACAATATATTCAGCCTAGGCTTGTGAATATAGAATGTCATATACAGTGGTTTAGTGATTGTTTTTTTGAAGTGTAGAATCTCTTCATCACATATATAGCTATATATATGTCTCACAGAATGCCAGTAAATTGTAAAGCATCCAGTTTATTAAGAATACAATTCATATACATACTTAAAATATATCTAATATGAAGAACATTGAAAAGTGTTCATCTAAATAGAGAGGAACACTATGGGAAGTTGTGTTTAATGAGACAATACATAATATGCTTGGAAATGAAGCATTAAATGGCACTTAATTTGCAATGAAGTGTGAGTTGCCCAAGAAATCTGCAGTATTTCCAAGTACAGTAATTTGAACATCAGCACATATGAATATGCTCTCTGAACATTGCAGGAGCAGGAATAATTTAATGGTCTGTGACTATAAAACATCAACGCTGGCAATACTGTTACTGGGATAAGACAAAATGAGAAAGCAAGCTTTTGCGCTCTCCAGAACTTTCATTAAACAGCAGGTTAAGCAATAAGGAAAGGAAACCAAAAGCAGGAAGAAAGATTTAAGTCAAACTATCATTAGCTTCAGTGTTTTCTCCCTTTTTTATCGAATGAATAGAAGTCTCAGGTAAAATGCAAAATATTTTAATACTGTATACAAAAACTATACAATTTTAGGAGTAGGCAAACCATATATATAAACAAAAGGATGAAGAAGGTTTAGGCATATTGAATTTGAAACATTATTGTAATGCCTTTCACCTAAGATATTTCATTTCATTAGGAATTAATATGTCAATAGGTACAAAGGAAGTTAACCTAAGTACTCTGGTTATAGTAATAGTACTCTCAAATCCATATTTGAGAGGAAAGGTGAATGGTTCACCTAATTGTTGATAAATGTTTGTAACATATGAAAATAAGTTTATTAAATACAAAAATAGTATTTTGTACAATTAAAACTGTAGAATGAAAATCCTATTACTACTGTTATTAATGTTAAATATACATTAGGCGAAAGGATTAGTTACATGTTGCCATTTGATTCCAAGGTAGTAAAATTCAACAATTCCTTTAATAATGAATTTGGTCTCATCAGTTATTAACAGACAACATTTGAGGAATTTAATCCTTTAATCCTTTAAAACAGAGAAATAACTTCAATATCCTGCAATATACCGGTAGCATGGTAAGTTGTCTTGAACATCTGAAACGATTCTGGAAGGATAATTTGAAATTGGAACACTTGATGGTAGAAAATTCTATTTAAACCAATTTTAATAAGTAATTAAGAACTGGCCATAAAATAATCACTATATGATATTTCATTTTGACAAATTATTTTACAAAATTGTAACCTTTCTAGATTGTATTAGTGAGGTTGTAATTGGCATATATCTCATTGGTGGAAATGTCCAGTTAGTAACAGCAATAAACCAATGTATTGCTTTTAAAAAGACAACAAACCATGAGAGATACATTCACTTAGTTGTGTTGTAACGACCTGGGTAATGGGCTGTGTTGTAACATCCTGAGCTTTAGCATTGTAACCTCCTGAATTCTATGATGTGATGTCCGGAGCAGGATGTTACCAAACAGCCCATTACCCAGGTCGTTACAACACAAAAGACTAATGGGTACACAGCCAGCACCTCAGCCACTCAGGATGTTATGAAACAGCCGAACAATCCACAAACAATAACTCCAACACAGCCAACCAACCCACCTACAGCAACTAAGCCAGCACTCCACACACCCCCACCAATATTTATAGAGAGACGGCAGCTCTGATCACACTTTGCTCGCACAAGCACGAAGTCGAAGACCCCAGCCTCAAGATGACAAGTGGGACCTCATCGAAACATTTCCAACATACTCTCAATCTTACACGGGAAAAGACCCGAATATGCCAAGACCTGCATACCTTATTTTTTTTATTTTTTAACTCTTCATTTCTACTAATGGCTCAATTATAAGAAAGAATGTAGGAGAAGATAGCAGAATATCAAGGAGCTGCTGCACAGAGAATCAAATAATTGTTAATCCCCATTTTGAAAATACAAAATCCAGCAATAATCTAGAAGCCTGATCATGTCTAAGTGAAAATAATACATTTGTCATAAGAAACAAAAGTAAAGAAAAATATAGCAGGATTTTATTGTTTCTTTCTCTATATGAAACAAATTGAAGGTGCACTGAAAACTATTATTAAGGTTTAGAGAGTACATAATCCTGAAAAAATAGTAACCGTTTAGCTTCTCCTTTAAAAGGACTGCTTGACTCTAGATTTAGGAACATTTCAAATGGATCATCTTGGCTTCTTTTCTCTTTTTTTCTATAAAAATAAAAAGAACCTCCACCACTGAAAGAATTCTAATGAGAAATGAGTTTTATGCATATTTAATTATAATTCACACTAATGAAATCATTACATCTAATAGATTAAAAACAAACATGAATGGTCACATCAAAATCCCATTGTTTGAGACTGCTGCATACTAAAGGCCTAAATACCTTCAATTCTTTATTGCTTTCTAAGTTTTAATCTCTTTTTAAAATACTGCCTTAAACATTGTGATACAGTTACATATTTAAATTTTCTTCCATGTTTACTGAGGTGATAAAGTTATTTATTATGAAAGGAAAACTGAGAATCTCACATTTTTAGCACACAGTATTTAAAACAATGCTTTAGAAAAGTAAAGAGAATCAGTTTGGTCTAGTGGTTAAGGTACTAGGCTAGAAAGCGGGAGATAATGAGTTCTAATCATGCCTTAGGCATAAAAAGCCACCTGGGGTGACTTTGGGCCAGCCACTCTTTCTCAGCCAAACCCAACTCGCAAGCTTGTTGTTCTGGGGAAAATTAGAGGAGGGAGCATTAGATATGTTCACTGCCTTGAGTTATTCATAAATATATTAAAGGTGAAATTGAAGGTAATCTTTTCAGATACTGTATTTTCAGTAGAACATGCATTTGGATTCATGTTGCAGTAAGAAGATGTCTTACTTCTTACTGCATTATCTTGGAAATACTATACATTGATACATTCTGTCTTCCATAGATACTCATCTCTTTCCTTTAATTCCTTGCCTTTGTAGTGGGGTGTGAAATATCACCAAAAAGATTCATCTACTTCATTAGAAGTGCTCATTAAACACTTCTGATTCTAATACTCTTATCTGCTACACTGCAGGGTTCCACACATACCCAATATGTGATTTTCATTCATACTAAATATAGCACATTTGATTTATTTTCCAATACTCATTTTAATGGATCTATTTGTATGTATTATATAATAAAATTATTACTGAGAGGAAGAAGCAGTTCTTAGAGATATATGGTGTGTTTATTCACTTCTGCAGGCTTATAAGACAAGGCATTTACTTATTTTATCCCACTCAGCATAGTGTAATCTCACCAGTGTAGCAGCACTATTCAAAACCATGTAAGAAGAGACAGAACATCTTTGCCTCTTTCTATTCAGACTTGTATAATAAAATGGGCTAAGAACTTTAGTTATAACATAAAGACCATCATTGGGAAAGAATATGGGTAAAGAGATTCAAATTTACATTGTGTAAATTATATATTATATAATCTTATTTATTAATATAAGAGCTTTTTAAATAAAATAATATATCATTGATACATGACAACAGACAAATTATTTAGAGTGTATAAAAGTAAGTTTTGCTGGTGCTTAAAATGTGAAAAACATGGAGGGACATTTTACTATGCATGGTGGACTTATGAAAAAAAATGGATACATATTTATATGATGCAAATAATGTTAAACAATATTAAGATGAAATTGGAGCTATTCTTACTGGGACTTATGATAATCAATTGGAAAAGATTTACAGAAGATTGATTTAATATATGGTAACTTCAACAAGATGAATATATGGATAATAATGGAGAAACCCTAAAAAAAAAAAAGCCCAAAGGCAAAACTGACCTATCAGATCAGGAATGAAACAAGGAATACTTTTATAGAAGTCTGGAAAACCTTTATGGACTTTTTGCTGAAAATGGAAATGGTGATTTCTGAATTTGCTGATTGAAAAAAAGGATTGAATATGGGACAGAAGGGATGTCTGTAATGTAATCTTAAAAAGGAAGTAAGGATAATAGTTGCTCTTTTTAGTTGCTGCAGAGAAGATTAGAAGTTACTTTATATACTGTATATATTTTTCTTTTTCTTTGTGCATTGGTTTTGCCCTTTTAAATTCTTTTTCTAACTTTTCTTGATGCATTTTCATGTTTATCTTTTATCTCTGTCAAAATAAAGAAGAAATGCCAGGTTAGTCAACTACTTCATTTAATTTATGTAGCAATCTACTTTGATCTTAATCTAATAAACTATTATTTGAATATAGATTTGAGGGTAATTTCTCAGCAACTGCATCAACTTCTTTCCTGTACAGATGCCTTAAAACCAGATGTGTGAGTTTGTATAACACATTGCTTAAAGGCACTACCAGCAAACTCAACTCTCTTTTAAGCAACCACTAGACCTCAAACTGCATTTTATCATGCAATGTTTTCTTCTGTTCTTTCTACTATGAACTAAATTCTAGCCCACTCTCAAGGCTAGAAGCAATAATATTAAATCTAGCATATGCATTTTGCTCCTTCAGCTTCTGAATCATGTCAGACAACCAAGAATTGTGGAGGCAGCTGCTATGCCTAGTATGGTGGAACATAAGAAAACTTGTGGGAGGCTGCAGCTGGTGGTAGAAACTTCTCCTGAGAAATTAGGCTTCCTTTTTATAGACTTTTATAAAAGCCAATAACCTTAAATGGCCTGACAGTTACTTTGGAAACTTTATTAAGTTCCACTTTGGACAAACTCTGAATGTTAAATATCACATTTTATTAGGGAGCTAGGCAGTCACACCTCCTTAAATGTCTTTTTTAAGTACTAAAAGCTACCTATTTATAGTACATCTCTGAAATAGCCATTTACATTCCCAAATCTAGAAGAAGGTATCCAGTATTTATTACATTAAAAACAGAAGGACACTATTTATGTGTCCATAATTTCTGGTTCCACTGAGGGCTTGCAGTATAACTTGGGTAAATGCTTTCTTAAAATTGGCCATCAGGTTCTAGAACAATCATAATAACGTATCAACTCATTGGCACATTATAGTCTGGAATAAGCAATGCTGCAATTTATTATGTTTTCAAAAAGTTTCAGCATGTAAACTAAGTCACTATCTTAATGTATTTGAATATCTGATGACAGTCCTTTTGTCAATCTGCTCAAGCAGCAAGTTCCTGCAGATGCTGCTTGTTGGCAAAAAACATTAGCTTATCTTCCATTAAATGTAGAAGAATTTGTTTCTGGCTATACCTATCATGGCAATTATTTTCTAAAAACAAATCCCTTCCCCATTATTGCCATTTCATGAAAATGCTCACTTCTTCTAATTCCAGATGTAGCCACCATGCATCTGAAATCTAAAATGAATGATGTGCTACACTGACACAAGGAGGCAAATATCTCAGATTAGCTGTGAACACAGTCCAGCCTAAACTTCTATTCCCTGTGACCAGTGCTTTTTTCCTAAAAAAAAAAAAAGGTGTTGGAATTCACACATGTCATACAACCTGCCTTGCCTACCCTACAAGGTTCTATCCAAAAAAGGTGCCGGAACTCTGTTCTGGACGTTCTATGAGAAAAAAAAACCTGCCTGTGACTAAATTATAATCTTATTTGTTTTGTGAGTTCACTCTCTATTCCCACAATTGATCTCCAGTAATATTCTTCCAAAAATTTATAAGTACTTTAAAATATGTCAGTTTCTTTGCTCTATTCCTTCCTCTCTAATGTGTCTTAATTTTTTTCCTTTACCCCGTTTTTTCTTTTTCTTTTATTTCTCATTCCATTTATTTTAGAATTTGAAAGCCATATTACTTAGCATCTATCCCCATTTAAAGAGACAATTAATCATACACTTTCTATTTCATTTAGCCTTAGCTGTGTTCTAAAAACACTTATTTCATTCTCTTGTCTTTGCCTCAGTTCCCATTTTCTTTCCTGAATTCAGCCTGGGGACTAAAAGCTTTAATCTATTCATCATGTAGTGTCGATTAGAGTCTGCTTTCTGTAGCTCACACTCTGTAGTGTGTCTTGTATCATTTTTCTCTACAAAGCATCATGTGTCTACAAAAGACATAATACCAAAATCAAATTGCATTATATTGTGCTATGCAGTCTAAAGTTTGGTACTGTTAATGTTTACAGATCACCTATATGTAATGGTTCGTGGTTCTTGACAGTTATTTCCCCTACAACAGTATGCTTATTTTTAAAATGCTTTTGCTGAAGTAATTGCATGACAAATTGAAGTGTTTTGCCCTCTCTCAGTAAATCCACAGCTTGCCTTTTTCTTTTTCAAGTTTTTTTTAAAAAACCAAACTGGAGATAACAAAACCTGACTACAGTGTCAAAGGCTGTGTGTTGCCTTTTTATTTTCTAAATGTCTTGACCTGGAAAATATCCAAACCAGATATCCAATCTGACCTAGATTTAACTGCCACTAATTGAACAGTTCTGAAGGAACTGTGTCAAAATGTTGCTGCTGGGTTAGAACAGATGCATTCAATTAATTACAGCTGGAGAATTTTAGTCATAATCACTGAAGGTAGCAATATTTGAAAGATCCTATTTGTATAGAGCCCATTAAATAAAAGTGGATCAGACCTGAAATCCAGGCAACTGCCCTATCTACGAATACAGATCAGGACCCTAAACAAGCTAGCAAACTGCACTATTGAAGTTTAGTAAATGTTTGTTATGTGAAGTCCTTGATACTCTCTGAGTTTGGTTGTTTGCTTGTTTGCAGTTGCTTACCCAAATGGAAACATCAGTGTTAGTGAATATAGGGTTTGCTTCCTGTTTACATACAATAGCTTGCCCCACCAGTGTTGGTGTCCATGTGATTTTTTTCTCCTTGGTAATACCTTAATTAGGGTATTTGTTGTCTGCATGATTGTTTGCTCCTTGGCATTTTCTTGATTAGGGTATTTGTCTGATTGTTTGTCTCCTTAATAGTTTCTTGATTAGGGTCATTTTTCTGTTTGTCTGGTGTTTATCCTTGCTTATCTGAGTGTTGGTTGCTGAAGAGGAAGTGTTATTGTTTTTGTTTCCTTCTGAGATTTTTTTATTGGCTCTTTTGAATGGTGTATAAATGTAGTTTATCTCTATGTGTCTAATGATGGAATGCCAAGCTTCCAGGAATTCTCTAGTGTTTTTGGATTTAGCTTCATCTAGAATGCTCAGTTTCCCAGTTGCAACTATGATTGATTTTATCCATGTATTTGAAATTAAGGAGTTTTCAGAAATTGGTTATATAGAAATTCCCACTCCCAAAATAATACTGTATATATGCTTTTTCAAAATAATTGGATCTATGAAAGTATAATCTGAGACTTTTTTAGGATCGGTTGGTTTGAAGTAGACTCTCAAAATGATATTGCCATTATTTTGTTCTCCCTTTATTTTTATTAAAAAGCTTGTAGCTGTATACCAAACTGAAATATGATTTAAGCTCTCTATGAACTCATGTTGACACTTAATAAAAATAGGAATTGCATACAAGTAATCTGTCTTCCCATTCTCCACACCCCAAGTCCTGTTCTGCTGCCTCATTTTGGCAGGGTTATGGTTTTAGTGTCTGGGAGGGATGAGTGAAGAATGGGAGTATATGCCAAAGGTTACCCAAGGTGGGAAGGTCATTTCAGCTGCCCTAGCAGGCACATATTCTGGGCAGAAGCAATATAGGAAGATACTGGAGGCAGATACTTCAGTGACAATAGTAAAGGCATCAGTTCATATTGCATGGGAGAAGGCAATGGTAAAGCATTCCTGCATTTTTACCAAGAAAACTCACATTAAAACAATTGACATTACAGTGTCAGCTGATGGGCTACTGACATGCTATTGAGGAAGAACTGAGGATATTTCTAAGATCCTTTCCAACTCTGTTATTCTATTAATTCTGTTAAAAGCCACCAAAACATGGCAAACAACAGAAGAAAAATCAGTAATGGTTCTGAGTAACCTAGGTCAGCAAATATGGAGAATGATACAGTGGTCAACAGATTGGAAGATGTCAATTTACATTACAGGGAGACTTAACAATGTGTGTAAACTATTGTACAATTTCCTTAATTTCACATGCTAGCAAAACAATGCTTATGACCAGTGCTTTTTTTGTAAAAAAAAAAAAAAAAAAAAAGGTGCCGGAACTCACACATGTCATACAACCTGCCTTGCTTACCCTACAAGGTTCCATCCAAAAAAGGTGCCGGAGCTCCGTTCTCGGCGTTCTATGACAAAAAAAGCCCTGCTTATGACCATCCAATGCTAATTAGAGCCTTACATGGAAAAAGTGATGCTTGATGTTCAAGCTGCTTTTAGAAATGGTTGCAGAAAATGAGGCATGCTGGACAATTGAGAAAGCTAAATAATATTTTAAAAAGTTACTATATGCTTCAGTAATTAAAGAAAGACTTTTGATTGTATCAATCACATCAAGCCATGGAAAGTATTCAGAAAAATTGGAATGTATAGGTCAGATCAGGAAGCCACAATATGGACAGTACATGGTGAAATAGACTGGTTCCAAAAGGGCAAAGGAGTGTGACAATGTTGCATATTTGCTCTTTATTTATTCAATATATATGCCAAGTATATATTAAGGAAAGCTGGATTGTAAGAAGCTGAGCATTGGTTTTAAAAGTGGAGGAAGAAGCATCAATAACTTGCACTATGCTGGTAACAGTACCTGACAGACAAAAATGCGAAGGATATGCAAACTCTAGTAATAAAAATCAAAGAGCAAAGTGGAAAAATGGGACTAAATGACCTTTACTTCTGCTTTTAGGATTAATAGTAAAGGAACTAGCAGTCAAAACTTTGAAGAAGTAAGATGAGAAGAGTATTGACAACTCTGAAATTTGGTATTGGGAATGACTCCTGAAGATACTGTAAATAGCCAAGAAAACAAACCACTGGAACATTGAACAAATCAACTCAAAGTTCTTACTTGAAGCCAAAATAATCAAGCACAAGTTATCTTACTTCAGACACATTATTCCAAGATCTAGCTCTCTGGAGAAGGACTCATCCTGGGAAAGGTAGAAGGAAATAGAAAATGATGATCAGCAGCAAGATGGATTCTGATACAGTACTGATGAGTGCACCATTGGAAGAGCTGAAGGACCAGATTAGGAACAGTTCATTTTGAAGAAAAATCTATCTATATCATGGGTGTCAAACTGCCAGCCCATGGGCCAGATGCGTCATGCCAAAACCGTGCCCATCACATTGCCAGCAATGGAAAAAAAGTCACCATACATGTGACGTTGTGAGTTTGACACCGCTGATGTATATGGTTACTAAAGTCGGCGATGTTATGCAATCATCATAATCATGTTCTACAAATACAATAATCTAAATTACATTAACATATTTCCTATAGAACAAATGCATTTTGAACAATCTATTTGAAAAGTAACTGTTTTATCCCATTATACTTCTTAATGACTTTGTCCTATGGGCTGTAGAGCCATATAAAAATGGATAGCAGTGACTATCATGCCATCTTAGCATTCCTGAATACACTTCTGTAATGATATAGTGATCCAATATAGCATCTGTTCCTGTAATATAAACACAAAGCACCATATTCTATTGGCCAGGAACTCTGGCAAAAGCTAAATCAAAGCATATCAATTTTGTTCTATAGTTCTATTTGTAGCTGGCTATATCCCAATGGATGAGCTCAGCAAGACCTTAGCACATCCACAATGCTAGTTCATCAACCTGGCACAATCATTCCTTGTGTCTGTCTTAGTTGATAGCACATTCCAAACCTAATTGTTATCTCCTCAAAGCAACTCTATTATTCAGCCTGACACTGCTCCCCCCACTCCTTTTAGCTGTTTGTTGCTGTAATGTTATATTAATGAGCCCTGCAGATAAACGAATTGGAGATCAGAGTCTGCTTGTTCATAAGGAAGTTAATTTTTTATTTATTTAATCACTGAGCTGTAGGCAACAGGGGAAGATTTATGCTATCAAGGGGAACATAGGATAGATCCCAATGACATGATGTATGAATGGGAAAGATTTTGTGTTAACATGCATGCTGTTATTGATTTTCTTTTTATGTCAACAAGTAAAGATCCCTCTAATCTCTAGTCCCTCTTGACTTATTACAATTTTAAAAGCTTACCACTTCACTGAACTACTTAAACTTTTCATGAAGCAATCTATTTCTGACAAATATCATCCCCTTTCTTTAAATATTCATTTATAATTTGATATTTAAAAGTTGCTGCAGAGATGTGGTGTTTTATTAAATGAACAGACATGGATATTCTCCTTGAATACTATCCTTTTCAAGCACAATTCTTTTTCTTTGCTGAGTTTAGCTATGATTAACTACAAAACATGTGGTGACACTGATCATTACAACTTGCTAGATTTTTACTCAGCTCAGAATCTGAATACGACTTAAATTGTGTATGCAAACCTGGGTTAATTGCTAATCATAAATAGCTGTAATCACGGCTGATGCTGTTTAAACTGTTATTAGACTGAGTGATAGAATTTATACTTCCGAATTCAGTAGATAGGGGAAAGACCTCAAGCAGGTGGAAAAGAATGCAAAATACTAGGGAAAGACAAAAATATTGTACAATATAAATAAAAATATAGCTGTCAGGAATTAATCAAAAAGAAGAGTAGTAACACTAAAAATGCTGAAAAACCGAAGAGAAATTTGGATGATTTCTTTTTCAATAATTTTATTAAAGTTTACAAATATAAAGATAAAAATATTATACCAACTAAGAAAAACATAAAAACTAAAGAAAAGAAACAAAAGTAGAAACAAATAAAAAGAACCCAGAAAAGAAATAAATATATATAAAATATAACTCTCCCTTCCTGCAGACATGTATATTCTCTATTTCATTTTTTAAAAATATCTTCTTCTCATATCTCATTCCATATTAATAATCAAATTACAAGAAAACATCATTCATTCCTACCAAGCAAATCTATCAAGAGCTACCAGAAACATTAACATATATATATATATACTAAATGTAATCAAAAATCATTTTTATAATCCAAACATATTTTTCTCTAAGAAATAAAACAGAAAAATCTGTCCCCATTTATAAACAAATCTTTAAAGCCTTGTCATACAATCCTGATCAAAAAGAAGTCCTATTAACAGCCACCAGAAATCATAACAGATATATTTTAACCCTTTTCCAACCGATTCACTTTATGAATCTTTTCATTTTTTTAAAAAAAATTAATCTTTAGTCCCATTAAGTATTTCACACATGATTTCTTATCATTTTTTCTTTTTTGTCTTCCAGGAACAGCTTGAATATTTTCTCTTTGTCTTCTTCCAGAGATAGTTTCCTTGGTTCCACACATAATTGATTTAATTATTAAGAGATCAACTCTTGTTGTCCGTAAATCCATTTGTCATTGTTTTCTATCACTCTTATATCCTGGCATTTTAAAATCCATTTTCAGATCCACATCTTCTTTCATATCACTTTTATAATTCAGCAATTTTTAAAACTCTAAATCCATATTCAAATCAGCCTCAGTCTCTGTTTTATCTAATAAAATATGATATTCTCCTATGTCCTCTGCTATAGTATCCAAATTACCCAACCTTGTAAGTAACTTCTGAGCAAATTGTTCCCAAATAACCAGGGCTTTTTTTCTCATAAAATGCCCAGAATGCAGTTCCGGCACCTTTTTTTGGATGGAACCTTGTAGGGTAGGCAAGGCGGGTTGTATGACGTGTATGAGTTCTGGGACTTTTTTTTTTTTTAAAAGCACTGCAAATAACCTTAATTTCTTCTATAGTCCAATAGTGTTGCTCCACTGTATTAATGGGATTGTTCCTCTTCAAGAACAATCTTCCTCTCTTTCAAGTTCCTTCTTATCATCTGTCTATTGTTTAATCAGCAGAACTTTCCTATGGGAGGATTTCTTACAATTAGTTTCAAAGACATCATATAGTGTTTTATAAATTTTAAGCACTCCGTAGGAAATATTCATTGAAGTCCATCTAGTTCCTTAACTTTTCAAAATCAACATACTCTTTTGCTGTTTTCAAAAAATTAAAGCTATTCATGTTAATCCTTAAATTTACTCAGAACATCTTTCATCCAGGTTGGAAGGATAAGCTCATGGTATACTATAGCTTGTCTTTCATAAAGTTCTTCATTCCAAAGAAATCATTAATAAGCACTTTCCTACAGTAATCAAGACAAGAGATAGGTGAACTCAGTATCTATTTGAAAGATGCTGAGCATGGTTTAGGCAAGATGAATGCACCCCCATCCCCAGACCTCTCAAACAACTGAATAATGCTATTTTGTGATCTATTCCCAGGCAGAATCTGTGTGACGCCAAACATCACACACAATCCTTGTTCTCTCAATTCAAAAGGAGTTTTGAGGACATGAACTTTTCATCAGTTCCTATCTCGGCCAAGTATGTCAGGTCCACAATAAGTAGAGTTTTGCTCAATCTGCTACGCTGCTCCTCAAGCTAGAAATAAAAACATCTTTTTGGAAGAATGAAGAAGGCTAAACAAGGGTTGCACAATAAAACTGAATGAAAAATAAAGTACTGAAATAATTCCAGATAAACTGAAGTGAGACACTGCTGGAATGAGAATTTTAGAAAATTGTTTTGGAACTATATGGTGATATGTGAAACAATGCAACTGAAACAAGTGCTATAAATGTTAGAATTCAAGAAAACACACTGATGAAAAGAAAGTATTAAATGCTGTAAGAGTACTGAAAAATGGTAAAACAAATATAGTTGTATTTGACAGGAAAAATTGAGTCAGTGATTACAAATTTTTCATAAATGATGAAAAATTACATCAAGTAGATCAATTTATGTATTTTGCTAGAACGTCTACTAAAGATAGAAAAATGGTTGGAAAAAAAGGAAATACTAGTAGAAAGATAGTGGGCAGGATGCAATATGTTGTGAGAAATGGGTGCTTATTGAAAAATGACTGTGTATAGATAGTAAGCTTCTGTTAAACTTGGTCCTATAGAAGGGAAAACTGGGTTTTCATGAAAAACAGAAGGATAAGTTGAATTCAGTAATCATTTAAGATATGTATCAGGTAAAAGGAGAATAGAATCACAGGGCCTGAGGATATTTCAGAGCTCATTTTGTCCAACTGATACATTTTCAGGAGATTGATGTAAGAATAGATTTCAAGGATAGCGAGTTATATAGAGTTACAATAGATAATGATATAAACTAGATTTTGTTAATTTCCTTTACTGCCCTTAATTTGTTTTCCTTTCACTATATCACTCTTTTTCTGTAACTTTGCAGAATATTACTTACATTGAAAACAAATAATATGATCAATATATATCTGTGGTAGGCTATTAGGTATATGTTAAAAATTGAACAAATAATTATACGTTTCTTAACCTTCCAAAGCTTAGAGGATAAAGAATCTAAATCAATTAATAGTCTTATTCTAAACATGTCTACTCAGAAATAGGTTCTATTACTTCTATCAAGAATATATTCCAGATAAGTGTATGTAGGATTTTAACCTTTCCTTACCTTGAAATACTATCATTATAGTTAATGCAGGTACATAATTTCTAAGTAGGTATGAATACAACTATGTTTTCGTTTGTCATCTCCTCCTATTAGTTTGCAGTTTAACATCAAGCTGGTTCTACCTCTAACATCTATTAAATTTTACGGATAGCACCATGAAAAGATCTTGAGAACTCAAAAGCTTGATATTTCTTTTGTGGCATTTTGTTTCATCCTAGTTCAAGGCAGTGGATTTTGAGATATTATCATTCCAAGAATAAAGCCAAACAACCAATGAATAGTTCATTTGCTATGATATATTTCTTTGTTAGATCAGTGAATTATTTTTCCCTTCAATTTAGTTCCACAAAAGGAACCAAATGTTCTGAATTTTAAAAATGACTAAAGGTAATCCTTGACTTACAACCATTAGTTTAGCAACATGATAAAGTTACAATGACATTAAAAAAAAGTCTTATAACTGAACCTCACAGCCATTGCTAGGGTCATACGATCAAAATTTAAACACTTGGCAACCAGCATGTAATTATGACATTTGCAATGTCCCAATATCACATGATCGCCATTTGTGATCTTCCCAGCTGGTTTCCAACAAGCAAAGTCATTGGGGAAGCAAGATTCGCTTAATGATTATGTGACTCATTTAACCATCAGAATGATTCACTTAGCATGGCAAAAAAAGTCATAAAATAGGGTGCAACTCACTTAAGAACCACCTCATTTAGCAACTGAAATTCTGGTCCTAATTGTGGTATTAAGCTGAGGACTACCTTCAGATAACACATGCCCCTTTGGGTTATCATTTAAGAGATATTTCCTTATCTAAACAGAGAAATAGAATGACCATGGTTGGGCAAAAAAGCAGTTGGATGTGGCAGTAACATCTGATTGTCTGCCAGTTTCCCCATTGTGTTTTCCTGTGGGAAGTCAGCAGCATCAGACATCTTTCTTTCTTTCCTTTCCTTTCCTTTCCTTTCCTTTCCTTTCCTTTCCTTTCCTTTCCTTTCCTTTCCTTTCCTTTCCTTTCCTTTCCTTTCCTTTCCTTTCTTCTTTCTTTCTTTCTTTCTTTCTTTCTTTCTTTCTTTCTTTCTTTCTTTCTTTCTTTCTTTCTTTCTTCTTCCTCCCTTCCTTCCCTTCCCTTCCCTTCCTGCCTCCCCAGGTATTTCTGGGAAGTTTGCAAGGAGAAAGCCAGCATACAGATAAGTAGCTGCTGCCAGGTGGGGAAGGATGGGTGTGTGAGAAAAATAGGTAACAAAGGGTAGACAGGAGAGACCCTGGCAGCAGTCACTTACCTGCATGCTGGTTTTCAGTCAATATGTAGGGTATATGGGGTATGCGCAAGAGATGGCATATGGGTTAAGGATGGGGATGGAAGAGTGATGTGGGTTAGGAAGGGTCCATGTGCTTGCACAATAGTATTCAGGTTGGGAAAGGCATACATGGTCATGGAGGATGTCTGGGGATGCACAAGAGGTGCCATGCAATTTGGGAAAGACACATGGAGCAGTTCAAGTCAGGAAGGTGAGTGGGGTATACATAAGAAGGGCTCTGTGAGTTGGAAAAAGCATGTGGGGAGTGGAGTTGATCAGGGAGAGAGCACAGGGTCAAGGAAAGCATATAAGGGGTGACATGGGTCGAAAAGACTTGTGTGTGTTAGGGTTCCTTCTTCCTTGTTTCTTTCTCTCTCTCATCCTTTCCTGCCTCTCTATTTTTCTTCCTTCCCCCTCCACTCGCCTTCCCTTCCTTTCCCAGCTGGTTAGTAAATGGCTGCTGGATGGGGGAGAGGGGGAGGAATGAGGGATTACAAGAGTGACTGGAAAACTATTATGGAACATTGAAAAGGAGGATCACATAACTGCAGCAGTCTGATCAGAGCAGTAGCCTGGGGAAGTCATAACTTCCCAAAATTTCATTCTGTAAATTAGCCTATTTGAAGTATCTTGATTCAAAAATTGTTGTTCTATAATGTATTGTTTATCATGAATTCATTTAAAGGTTATTTAAAAAAGAGAGTTTTAGTAGTATATAGACACATATTTTTGAACAGTTTTTTAGACACAGAAGAGTATTCATGAGCCATTTTGCTTCTGGTGATTTGCAACTCCCACTTTCAATTCCATACATATTAACACTTAGATTTCTGTGAAAAGAACAAACTTAAAATGCCGTGAAGGCAATTTTATTTATTTATGGAAGGCTCTGGGTTTTGATTAACAGTTTTTAAAATGGAAGCAACCCCCCTGGGATGAAAGTAAACTCTATTGAGACCATTAGACTGGCAGAGAGGGTGGATCCAACTGTCACAAAGAATCAAGCTGAAAGAAAGATGTATTACTAAGTTTCTAGTGACTATAAATGGAGAATGAAATATTCAGTGCTAGGTAGCAAGCCAACTCAGTATATGTGATTTGCTGAAATAGAGCTCATTTTGTTGTTAACTAGGTATTCAAAGCACAGTGAACATGGTTGCCAGAATTAGCGAACATACCTTAAAGCTCACGTGTGTATGGTAATTTGAAAAATAACTATGGAAAACATAGGCTATTATAAATAAGTTACTGTTTTCAGTGGCTGAAATATATACTTGGATCTATGTTTATCCATTTGCTTTCCATGGAAAAGGATTACTGGTTTTGGACCGAGATGGTGTTGGTTGGGGTAGGAGCCACTGCTATGAAACACAGTTATTTTCGTTCATACAATTTGTTTGTAAGGACAACAATATCACAGGATACCCATTTTCCAGAATTTCCAGCCAGCTCAGCTACTGGGATAATCCCAGTACATCTGAATTCACAATATATCTGAAAGTTCCTGGGTTAGAGAAAGTATTGTATTTTAATTTTGCCTTACATTAAGGGACTCAGAATACCTTAAATGACCCTCCCTCTTAATTTTTTTTCCAATAACCATATTAGATAGGATAAATTGAGAGGTAGCAAAAGTCCCAGATAAGCTCTCCAGAATGATCTTCCCTAGAGCATAAAGTTGCTTCAACCCTAGAAGCCTTAATTTGCTTTAATGAAGACCTTACTTTGTGTATTGATTTATTTGTAAATTTTAGACCACTATAGATTCTATACCAATGCTCTGTAAAGTACTTATAACCATTAAGTATTTATTTAAAGAACTATTTGATCAACTCTTTTCCATCTCTTTTTTTCTTTTGCATGCAAGAAATATAAAAAAACCCTAGTCATTCAAATTTATCCTTTTTTCTTAATCTAGGCAAAGCAAATTAATCTGGGAACGCTCTAAAAATGGTTCTCTTCTATAAGGTATACTGTATCTGGGATGCAAACATTGAGAAAATCACTAAATGATGTCAAAAAGTTACAGGTAGTCCTTGACTTACAACCACTATTGAGCCTGGAACTTTGGTCATACAGTTTTGAAGCTGATCACATGACTGGACTTGATTTTACAACCATTTTAACAATGTTTGTTAAGTGAGTTGCTGTGGTCATTAAGCACATCATGTGGTTGTAAATCCAAATCCAGCTTAATGGTGGTGCAGTGGTTAGATTGCAGTATTGCAGGCTAACTCTGCCCACTGCCAGGAGTTTGATCCTAACCAGCTCAAACTTGACTCAGCTTTCCATCCTTCCAAGGTTGGTAAAATGAGGACCCAGATTGTCGGGGACAATATGCTGACTCTGTAAACCGCTTAGAGAGGGCTATAAAGCACTATGAAGCAGTCTATAAGTCTAAGTCCTATTGGTATTATCTAATGGGCGTATTTTAACATTTTTTGATGGAAAATAGCAAAAAGATTGCAAGGTGCAATTACATGACCATGGGAGGTTGCAAATGGTTGCAAATATGAGCTGCTTGCCAAATGCCTCAGATACGATAATGTGACTGTAGAGATGGTAAAATGACTGCAACTTCAAGGATGGTTATAACTTTTTGCAGGTCCATTGGAACTTTGAACAGTAGTTCAGCAACTGGTCAAGGGCAACCTGTAACATTTTCTCTGTCTCTTTCTCTTTCTTTCAAATTCATATCTGAATTTTTGTAGATTCGTAACCTTGTCTATCCATGAAGATGTCTAATCTCTTTTTAATACCCCACTCTCCCTCTCCCTCTCCCTTTCCCTCTCAACCAGGTATCTTGACTTAATGTAAATCATTGGAAGGGGCAAAGTGTGGATCACTGGATCATGCTGAAATAACATACTTAACCATCACCCTTCCTATTGTATAAGCATGTTATAAGATTTCTTTCATAAGTCAAATAATTGCTTTATGAAGGAACAATTCAGATTTAAAAAAAATAGAACACCAAAGAAAAGTTAACCTCCTGGTCATACAGTTTCTTAGTCTGGCATCTTAAATAAGCTATTTAAAGATACTACTATCTTAAACATGCTATTTAAAGCTACTGCTAACAGTTTCTACCAATGATAGCTGTTGACTGAACAAAGTTTTCCTGACTATTGCCCCTTTAATAGCATGCAATCCAGAGAAATCAATTATAGGCTAATTACTTCCCTGTTTTAATTAGTATGTCTGCCGAAGGGCAGAAAGGACACCCCCATACTGATCAGTGAGTTTGACAACTGAAATTGGTTTATCAAGGCCAGTAAAAGTGCACACTGGTCATGCATCAAAGATGCTACAAATTAATTTAATAGGAGAGCACATGCTGCTTTATTTGTCCATCCTTAGTGTAATAAGTATAATGTGTTACCTCTGGATGAGCAAAATGAAAGAAGGTTCCTAATTATATGGATGTGGAACTTATAGTGCAATATTATTTGTGTCTACCCAGAAGTAAGTTATATTGAGTTCAATAGAATGTATTTCTAGTCAGTTGTGTTTAGAATTTAATTCAAAATTAATTGTAGTGAATGGACCTTTCTTCTGTGTCATGTGTTTAGTAATATCATTCATAATAAAACTGATTTTAATAGGAACTGAAAGCCATTTTAGCCAGGGAAGTTAGAATTTCCACCCAACCATGAATTTTATTGTATCAGTAACTTCCTCTTTTATAGTTTCTCCTAATACACAGCACTCTTCAGAGGATAAAATGAAGTTATAAATGCTACTTAGACCCTACTGGAGGTAAGTGAAATATAAGTGAAATTGACAACAACTCTTGATCCTAAATACACTTGAATTTTGCTGCATACCATTAGATACTATGTTTGGCACGATTGATATCTAAGAGAGAGAGAGAGAGAGAGAGAGAGAGAGAGAGAGAGAGAGAGAGAGAGAGAGAGAGAGAGAGAGAGAGAGAGAGAGAGAGAGAGAGAGAGAGAGAGAGAGAGTGCAGTGGAATTAGGGATTATGGAATGAAATTAGGTGAAAAGACAAGGATTTAACAAGTAGTCAAGATTTTAACTAGTTTCAAAATTAGTGCGTTTATGGGAGGTCCTAGGTAAAGGTTAGGGTTAGGGCTAGGGTTAGGGTTGAAAAGATTGCCTATGGATCAAAGTCTGTAGCGATATTATGAAAGCAAGACCAACACATACAGTACTATAAAGTCAGGATTGCAGTCTTTGACATTATTTAATTTGTGCATTTATATCTCAGACTTCAATTTAATTCTCTGGGTACATCATATACAGTAGGGCAAATATAAATACAGTCAAAAATATATTTAGCATTTTAAAAAGCAGTTACAAATCTATATAAAGGATTTAATGGAGATATAACTACTTTAAACTGAACATGGAGTGATCCTAGTCTTTGCTCTGTGAAGAAAAGATGGAGAGCAAGCCTTTTTGGGAAGATTATTTCAGTCTGAAGGCCCCAGCACTGCAAAGTATTTCTCCTGTTAAATTTCAGTTGGTGGGAAGAGTATAGAAGAATGGCTTGATTCAGGTATATTCAGATAACTGCATCTTATTAGTGTGTAAAGAAAAGTTAATGAATGCAAATGACAGAAGTGAGTAGGAGAAAAATGTGTCATTACCTCAGTGATGCGTGGATTGGAGCATTTGACATTCCTGCTTGACCAGTCAAGCCACCTTCCCCATCCGATGACAGGAGTGGGACAGTGTTGATGTAAAGTGCACTTTCCTTCTCCAGTGCACCAGCCACACTCAAATTTCTGGTCCGCTTTCAGGCATAGTCCACAGCTTTCCCTCTGGGCTGCACATTTGTATAGATGAACTGTGGAGATAAAGAAGAGAAGCTTGGGCTGAAGGTGAGAGGCCTGGAAAAGAGATGCATCTGTTCAGAGGTGACCCGAAGCTACTGTGTGAAGCTGCCATCAATCGAAACAATCATCTTCAGTGCTTTTGAGGCAGATAAGCCTTCTTCTGTTTGTTGCAGACTACTGCATAACTTTCCAAGGGAGATCTGCCAATTGTTAATATTCTTTTATACTCTAGGCAATATCTGCCCTATTTCTCCGGGCTTGGGATATAGTGATTTAATTCATCTGCTCTATGTATAAGTAGTAGGTTGATTTAGCCTCTTATCTGTTATTTATTTATTTAACAGGTTTTAATTTTAATTGATACTGGCAGGCTCAATAAGTTTACCTAACATTTTATATTTTTATATGATATTTTGTTAAGTTAAGCTTACCCATCTGCTCACTCTCTATATACTCTCTTTTACTGAAAAAAATAATTTGGGTTTAATTATCATGATAATTGTAAGTCACATAATAACATTTGCTTAAGGAAAGAAAGAACTTACAAACACATGTGGACTTAGATTATTTTGTAAGCATGCATGGGCTCTAGGTTACTGAAGTGTCACAAGACACTTTCCTGTTTTAAAACATAACTGTTTCCATAATCATTCAAGAGAAAAGACAGACAATATTTGATGCTTATGAACTGGTCTTTTATTGCTAGTTTCCCTGAGGTATTTCAATACTCCCAGACTAATTTAATGCTAAACTATTGTTGGTTGAGCATAAATCCGATAAATATGTTCAGCTGTAGTTACAGGCAAAATGCCAATGTCAACACATTTAGATACCTCTTTAGAGTTCTACAATTTTGAAGCCTGATCTAAGGCTTCCAGATGAATGACCTACAGCCATCCAATTCTTTCTGGATTGCAGAATGGAATTAGATGATGTCTAGCAAATTCTCAAAGACTTTATAAGGATCTATTTTCTCCCTTGCTTCACATAACTTCTTGATGGCTCAAATGTTAATCTTCACAAAATAATTTTGTGCAATGATTTTCTTTAAGTTGATTTTCTTTAATACTTCCAAATTCTATGAAACTGGAATTTGTGGGTAGCAAAGTAAATGGTTACTAATTAGCAAGATTTGTGAGGATCTGGTTAAAATAAGCTTCTCAATTACAATGGACTGTCCAGTATATATTTTTGCCTTATATTTAAAAAGCATTTGATTTGGGTGCATGGTATTATTTAAGGGTGAATGATTCAAAGACAACTCCAACACATCATTATATATATATTGACTGCAGCTCGCATAGCATATGCCCAATGTTGGAAGAATGAAAATATACCCACAGATGAAATGGTTATCTATAAAATTTTGGAATGCGCAGAAATGAATAAACTCACGCTAGAATTAAAAGACAAAGAGATGACAGAATTTTATGAAATTTGGAATAAATGTTATATTTGGCTAGAACAGAGAAAGAAAAATTCATAATGATTAAATGTAAATAAAATGTAAATAAGATGTAATGAATAGTTAGAATATTATATCTGCCCAAAGATGGACAGACTCTCATCATTGTTTGCACCCAAGCTGTGACTATGCTGCATAAATGCTGGATAAGACGTGCATTCTTGCACTGCGAGATGCCCCCCTCTCGTGGAGATGGCCTGCATGTCTCTCAAAGGCCTGCCTTGATGACGGATTTTGGAATCCCGAGAGGTGGCATGCTCAAAAAAAGGGTTATGGAGGTTTTTAAGTAGGGGTTTTAAATGTTTTTAAGGGGTTCCAGGGAGGGGGGTGGTAAGATTAGTAATGGAGTAGGCCTGGGGGGAGGTCTTCGGGATAGGGGAGGGTTAGGGGGAGGGAATAGGGAGGAGGAGAAACATGGGCCAGGCAACGGGTGGGACCGGAACCACGAGGGTGCGGATTATGGAGGGGGCAGAGGTGATTCTGTTCCCATCGGCTCTGTAAGTGGGAGGGGCAGATACGGCGGGAGCAGGGGGCCATATTCATTTATGGGAGCGCGTCCCCGCTATCTTCGAGCGGTGCCGTGCTCCGACCCCCATGGCTCTACTTGTGATCTGGGCTGTTTAGAGCCAAAGGGCCCGGGCTGTAGGCTGGTATTGTGCAACGCCAGGTCTGTGGTAAATAAGGCCCCCTTGATACAAGACCTAATTATGGAGGGGGCCACAGACCTGGCGGGTATTACGGAGACCTGGTTGGGTCCAGAGGGAGGTGTCCCTCTGGTGGAAATGTGCCTTCCTGGCTTCCTTGCATTTCACCAGCCGAGAGCTCAGGGCAGGGGTGGGGGAGTGGCGGTTGTGATTAGGGAAGGTCTCAGGCCAAGAGAGGTCACTGTTCCTCAGACGGCAGGCTGTGAATCCCTCCTTGTGTCAACCGCCCTGCCCGAGCTCCTGGGCGTCATCGCGGCGGTGGCCGTTGAGGTCCTCAGGCTGGTAGTCATGGGTGACTTCAATCTGCTGTCAGCTGGCGAGGCGTCTGGGGAGGTTCGGGAGTTCATGGCTTCCATGATGGCCATGGACCTGACCCAGGTAATTCAAGGTCCCACTCACACAGGGGGAAACACGCTTGACCTGGTTTTTGTCTCTGGTCAGTGTTTGAGTGATCTGGATATGGGAAATATAGCTATTACTCCTTTGTCATGGTCCGATCACTCTCTCCTACGCTTGGACTTTCTGACCTCCACCCCCCGACGCAGGGAGGCGGAACCAATTATTTGGTACCGCCCCAGGTGGCTGATGGAACCCAACAGGTTCCAGATGGAGCTTGGGCCAATACCGGAGGCTCTAACACACAACTCGGTTGGGGCGCTGGTAGCAGCCTGGGATAGGGCTGCTGCTGGTGCCTTGGATCGGGTTGTGCCTTTGCGGCCTCTGAGCCGGCATGGTTCTCGATCGGCTCCCTGGTTCAACGGGGAGCTGAGGGAGATGAAGCGCTGGAAAAGATGCCTAGAGAGCAGTTGGAGGGCGAGCCGCTCTGAGTCTGACCGAACACGGGTAAGAGACCTTATTAGGACTTACCTAGTGGCAATAAGGGCAGAGAAGTGTTCTTATGTCACTGCCCTTATTGCATCATCAGATAATCACCCAGCCTCCCTGTTTAGGGTAACCCGCTCCCTCCTTCAACGGGAGGTGAGGGGGGATCCCTTGGAGGGAAGAGCTGAGGATTTTGTGCAATATCTGCATGACAAAATCACTCAGATTCGGGAAGGCTTTAACTTCGATGAAGGGGGTCCAGCGGGAGTGGCTGAGGCCCGTCTTGAGACTGTTACTTGGGCTGAGTTTGACTTCGTGACACCGAATGACTTGGACAGGTTGCTGGGAGGTCTTAGAGCAACCACATGTTTATTGGACCCGTGTCCCTCCTGGTTGGTACTGGCCTCCAGTGAGGTGACGCGAGGCTGGCTTCAGGCGATTACCAACACTTCGTTGAGTGAGGTTGTCTTTCCTGCCACCCTGAAAGAGGCGGTGGTGCGACCTCTGCTCAAGAAGCCCGTCCTGGACCCCGCTGTTTTATCCAACTACCGTCCTGTCTCCAACCTTTGCTTCGTTGCGAAGGTTGTTGTGAGTGTGGTTGCTCGACAGTTCTCTCAGTACCTGGAGGAATCGTCTTATCTGGATCCGCTCCAGTCGGGCTTCAGGCCGGGTTACAGTACGGAAACAGCTTTGGTCGCATTGGTGGATGATCTCTGGCGGGCCCGGGACAGGGGCTGTTCCTCTGTCCTGGTGCTATTGGACCTCTCAGCGGCTTTTGATACCATCGACCATGGTATTATGCTGCGCCAGTTGGAGGGGCTGGGCATAGGGGGCACCGTTTTTCAGTGGTTCTCCTCCTTCCTCTCTGGCCGGACGCAGTTTGTGTTGACAGGTGGTCAGAGGTCAACCCCGAGGCCCCTTGACTGTGGGGTGCCTCAGGGGTCGGTCCTCTCGCCCTTGTTGTTCAACATTTATGTGAAGCAGCTGGGTGAGATCATCCGAGGTTTTGGGGTGAAATTCCATCAGTACGCTGATGATACTCAGCTGTACATTTCCACCCCGAACCACCCAATTGAAGCCCTTGACGTACTGACCCAGTGCCTGGAGGCCGTGCGGATCTTGATGGGGAAGAACGGTCTCAAGCTCAACCCATCCAAGACCGAGTGCCTGTGGTTACCGTCGTCCCGGTATAGTCAGCAGACTCCATCGCTGTCTATTGGGGGTGAGTCAGTGGCCCCCTCGGAAAGGGCTCGCAACTTGGGAGTCCTCCTGGATTCACGGCTGTCCCTTGAGGACCATCTGACGGCCATAGCTGGGAGGATGTTTTACCAGATTCGTTTGGTACGCCAGTTGCGTCCCTTCCTGGATCGGGATGCGCTACGCACAGTCACTCATGCCTTCGTCACTTCCAGACTGGACTATTGCAATGCTCTCTACATGGGGCTCCCCTTGAAGTGCATGCGGAGGCTCCAACTGGCGCAGAATGTGGCCACACGGGTGGTGGGGGGGCACCCTGGCGGGCACAAACGACCCCCATCCTGCGCGAGCTGCACTGGCTGCCGGTGGTCTTCTGGGTGCGCTTCAAGGTATTGGTTATCACCTTTAAAGCACTCCATGGCACAGGACCCAGTTATTTACAGGACCGCCTACTGCCAGTAAATACCTCCCACCGACCAGTTCGCTCCCACAGAGAGGGCCTCCTCAGGGTGCCATCGGCTAAGCAATATCGGCTGGTGGAGCCCAGGGGGAGAGCCTTTTCTGTGGGGGCTCCGACGATGTGGAACGAGCTCCCTCCAGAACTCCGGACATGTCATGATCTCCGCACCTTCAGAAGAGAATTGAAGACCTATCTCTTCAATCAAGCCGGCCTGGCCTAGAGCTCCTCGGGTTTTTTAATGTAATTTTAAATTAAGTAGTTAGGGTTTTAGTGTGGGATTTTAATTTGGTTTTAGTACAGCCTAGTTATTTAATTCTGTTTTAAATATTTATTATTGTTACGTTTTTAAATTTGGCTGTAAACCACCCCGAGTCCTATGGGAGAGGGGCGGTATAAAAGTCTTAAATAATAATAAATAATAATAGAATGCATTGTATGGTTCTGTTAAGAGAAAAGTTTTTTGGTTAATGTATGTTTCGTTTGTTTTGGTGAATGGTGTAGGGTGAAAAATAAAAAATTTAAAAAAAGCATTTGATTTGGGTGCATGGTATTATTTAAGGGTGCATGATTCTCAGAAAGGCCTAAGCAACTTATCTTACATCATGAAGTGGCAAGGTCAATGGGACTACAGGGAAGGGGGGAGGAGTGGCGATTATAGCTAAGGAGACACTCAGGCTGCGCAGACTCGCTGCTACCAAGATATCAGGTTGTGAGTCCCTCCTTATGAGGTTGGACCTAGGTGTACAGGTGGGTCTGTTGCTTATGTACCTGCCTCCCAGCTGCGTTTCTACAGCCCTGCCAACACTACTCGAGGAGGTAGGCGGGTTGGCGGTTGAGTTCCCCAGACTTATTGTCTTGGGGGACTTTAATGTGCCGTCACTCAGTGAGTCCTTTGGGTTGGCATGGGAGTTCATGGTTTCCATGGCAACCATGGACCTGACACAAGTAATTGAGGGCCCAACCCATGAGAGGGGACACACACCTGACCTGGTTTTTCTCTCGGAACAGTTGAGGAATGATCTGATATTAAGGGACTTAGAAGTGTTGCCCATGTCATGGACAGATCATTTTCTGCTGCGGCTTGAGTTTACAACACCAATCCTCTCTCACAGGGAGCCGGAACCGATTAAATGGTTCTGCCCCAGACGCCTGATGGATCCTATTGGTTTTCAAAGGGCGCTTGGGGAACTGCCAGATTCGCTCGTACACAGTTCGGCGGAGTCCCTAGTGACGGCCTGGAATATGGCCGCTACGGGGACCCTAGACCAGATTGCGCCGTTGCGACCTCTCTGTGGTAGCAGACCCAGGAGATCTCCTTGGTTTACCGAGGAACTCAGGGGGATGAAGCGCCAAAAGAGACGTTTAGAGAAGCAATGGAGGGAAAGCAGATCCGAATCTGATCGAACCAAATTGGGAGCTTATATTAAGACCTATTTGGAAGCAATCACTACGGCAAGATCTCAGTATCTTTCAGCATTGATTGCGTCTGCGGAATCTTGTTTGGCTACCCTGTTCAGGGTGACTCACTCTCTCCTTGATATGGGGAGGAGAGAGGAACCTTTGCAGGGCAATGCCGAAGAATTTAATACCTTTTTCGCAGACAAGGTCGCTCAGATCTGGGCTGACTTGAATACAGTGTCGACTGACAATGAGTCAGTCAAAATGACAGAGACCCGTCTTAGTCCTGTTGAATGGGAGGAGTTTGATCTGGTAACTCCTGATGACGTGGACAAGGCCATTGGAACTGTGAGTTCTGCCACCTGTTTACTGGACCCGTGCCCCTCCTGGCTGGTCTCGGCTAGCAGGGCGGTGACATGGAGCTGGGTCCAGGCTGTTGTTAATGCTTCACTGAGGGAGGGGTCCTTTCCGGCTCCCTTAAAGGAGGCACTTCTCTTCAAGAAGCCTTCCCTGGACCCGGCAGTTTTAAATAACTATTGTCCAGTCTCCAACCTTCCCTTTTTAGGGAAGGTTGTTGAGAAGGTGGTGGCACTCCAACTCCAATGGTCCTTGAATGAAACTGATTATCTGGGCCCTCAGCAGTCTGGGTTCAGGTCTGGTTACAGCACGGAAACTGCTTTGGTCGCACTGACCAATGATCTCTGGCGGGCCCGGGATAGAGGTCATTCCACTATCCTGATGCTTCTTGACCTCTCAGCAGCTTTCGATACCATCGACCATGGTATCCTTCTGCGCCGGTTGGAGTGCGGGGCACTGTTTTACAGTGGTTCACCTCCTACCTCTCTGGCCGGTCGCAGTCGGTGTTTGCAGGAGGTCAGAGATTGGCTCCGAGGTCTCTTCCGTGTGGAGTCCCTCAGGGGTCTGTTCTCTCACCTCTGCTTTTTAACATATACATGAAGCTGTTGGGTGAGATCATCCGTCGACACGGGGTGAGTTGTCATCAATATGCTGATGATACTCAGCTCTATATCTCTACCCCACGTCATTACAGCGGAGCAGTGGAAGTGATGAACCTGTGCCTGGAGGCTGTTGAGGTCTGGATGGGTGCCAACAGGCTCAGACTCAATCCCGACAAGACGGAGTGGCTATGGGTTCTGCCTCCCAAGGACAATTCCAACTGTCTGTCCATTACCCTGGGGGGGGAGTTTTGTCCCCCTCGGAGAGGGTTCGCAACTTGGGTGTCCTCTTCGATCCACAGCTAAGTTTAGAATATCATTTTTCGGCTGTGGCGAGGGGGGCATTCGCCCAGGTTCACCTGGTGCGCCAGTTGCGGCCCTATTTGGACCGGGAGTCACTCCTCACAGTCACCCATGCCCTTGTCACCTCGAGATTCGACTATAATGCTCTCTACATGGGGCAACCTTTGAAGAAAGTCCGGAGACTACAAGTAGTCCAGAATGCTGCCGCGCGAGCTGTCTTGGGTCTCCCAAGACATGCTCATATCACTCCAGCTCTCCGCGAGCTGCACTGGCTACCTATTGGTCTCCGAACACAATTCAAAGTGTTGGTTATGACCTATAAAGCCCTTTATGGCAATGGACCAGGATACTTGCGGGACCGTATTCTGCCTCATGAATCCCAGCGACCGGTTAGGGCGCATAGGGTTGGCCTCCTACGAGTCCCGTCTGTTAGACAATGTCATCTGGCAGGGCCTAGGGCAAGGGCCTTCTCCATTGCTGCCCCAGCCCTCTGGAACCAGCTTCCCTCAGAGGTTCATACTGCTCCCTCCCTCCTAGCTTTCCGGAAATTGCTGAAGATGCATCTATGCCGACATCCATCCATCTGTCCATCCATCACTCTGGGAGGGGAAGTTTTATCCCCGTCGGAGAGGGTTTGCAACTTGGGTGTCCTCCTCGATCCACAGCTAAGTTTAGAACACCATCTTTCGGCTGTGGCGAGGGGGGTGTTCGCCCAGGTTCACCTGGTGCGTCAGTTGCGGCCCTATTTGGACTGGGAGTCACTCCTCACAGTCACCCATGCCCTTGTCACCTTGAGATTCGACTACTGTAATGCTCTCTACATGGGGCAACCTTTGAAGAATGTCCGGAGACTGCAAGTAGTCCAGAATGCGGCCGCGCGAGCCGTCTTGGGTCTCCCAAGACATGCTCATATCACTCCAGCCCTCCGTGAGCTGCACTGGCTACCAATTGGTCTCTGAACACAATTCAAAGTGTTGGTTATGACCTATAAAGCCCTTTATGGCAATGGGCCAGGATACTTGCGGGACCGTCTTCTGCCCCATGAATCCCAGCGACCGGTTAGGGCGCATAGGGTTGGCCTCCTATGGGTCCCATCTGTTAGACAATGTCATCTGGCGGGGCCTAGGGTTAGGGCCTTCTCTGTTGCTGTCCCAGCCTTCTGGAACCAATTTCCCTCAGAGGTTCGTACTGCTCCCTCCCTCCTAGCTTTTCGAAAACTCTTAAAAACACATTTATGCAGGCAGGTTTGGGGCGTGTGAGTTGCATTCTGTTCCGGGGCCTCTGATTGTGACTGTGTGTTGTATGAGTGGAAATAGTTTTATAGTTTTTACATTGTTAATTAGTATTTTAATTGATTTATACTATATTTTTGTACTTGTATTTTTGCTGTGAGCCGCCCTAAGTCTTGGGAGAAGGGCGGCATATAAGTCAAATAAATAAATAAATAAAATAATGAAGCGGGGATCAAGACAATTTTCAATAAGTTATTGCATGATTGTAAAGGAAACAATTCCTTTCTTTGCTTAAATGGTTCCCTTCAGATAATAGTAAATTGACTGATCTAGGATCTTGAACAAAATTTAAGAAATATGAGTAAGGTCATATAAGGTCTTTATATGCTTGTATAATGGGGCTATAAACTCTTCTGCTTCATTTTGATCTTTCCACATTTTTTATAAAAAACATAATTACTTCCATGCCACATTTGGTTCACAATCTTCAAGGCTTCTTTGTTTACTGAAAATGATGATCCTAGGATGATTGGCAGGGCTTCCAATATATCAGGTTTCATAGTAAAGTTCAAAAACACTCAAAAGCAAAGTATGGCTCAGGTGGGGTAAAATAAAAACCAATTATAAATGGATATATCTGTACATTTCATGGAGTAAAAGAGATTCTGGGCTGGACTGCACCAAGTTTAGTCATAACTCTGATTCTATGCATATTTCTTTAGATGTGCCACTAGAGCAATAGCTTCCATCATACAGTGTTTCCTTCTATACTAAATGTAAACAAGAGAAACTAGGTCCTG